>CAJNJA010000082.1:0-18459 GCA_905231915.1 Symbiodinium necroappetens | reverse complement strand
ACACTTCAACTACGGAGTGCGTTTGTGACCTAATTATGATGTCGTGGAAGATTTGGTTGGGGTTCCAGACGGAAGCAGAGCTCAGAAGAGTTTACTAGCTCAGGGTTGCACGTGTAGTTTGGACAACAGGGGACGAGATCAAAGGCGAGAGGGTTCAGAAAGGCTTTGGCGTGAATATGCAAAGCAAAGGAGCTGCGCTTGGCATCCGCTCACGCGTTCGCACTTGCACAGTTGGGCACAGTCGCAGCTGCACGGTAAGTGGTTTGAGTTCATGCATGCATGGGTGGTTGGTAGCAAGCAAAGGCGGATTGCGCCCCGATGCGCATGCAATGGGTCTCGAATCAGCCGGTCCTTTAGCAGGCCAAACCACCGGAGTGAAACCCCGACCGTAAACATTCAAGGCCGAAGTCACGGCTCAAATCACAACCCAGGTGGCAGCTTAAGGGTTCCGATCCTGAGTCCCCACGAAGCGGCTGCATGTTGTTTCCAGTCTCCTTTTGCAAGAAAAACTCACCTGGGCCCACGCCAAACCTTGTAGTCTCGGCAAGCCTATCAGGCAAATCTGGACTAGGTTTTATGGACGGTTCTTGCTCCACCTCTTGTGTTTGCTTCGCCTGTCCTCCTGCATCTATCCCGAGTGAGCTCTGGACCCGCAGCCCTCGGAAAATGTGGCCTAAACGTTGCAAATCAGGGAAGGAATCTTTCGGACAAATCAGGGAAGGAACCTTTTGGACCAAAGAGCAACATCGCTTATTGACACGAACCCTGAACCCAGGCAGATGGCAGAACTTTCGGCGGATATAGTACCTGATCAGCTCGGGCCCGGGCGTGGTTGTTTTTGCGGGTGGCAACATGTGAATACATACATATATATAAATAAATAAATATAAATATATATATATATATATTTATTTATTTATGTATATATGGGTACATAAGTGTATGTATATGTATATACACTGACATATCAGGATGCCCAAGTCTGCTGGCCCCTCGGAAACCCGGATGGAATGGATCTGACGCAGCTGAGCCTTGGAGCCATTTTAGCTTCTTTGCTTGGTCCTTCACGGAGAAGAGGGCGGGATCTCTCAAAACAGCTCGGTAGTCACGTGGGCACTTTGTGAGCTGTTGATACTTCGCCTTTTCGTGTCTACTGCAGACGTGAGGACGTCCCGAAATCAAAGATCCTGGCACAGCTTGCCCCATGCTGCCAGCAAATATCAAGTTTAATGTTATGTATCGTATACGTCGTAGTGCACGGGCCGTGATGTTGTGCACGTGTTACCCTGTTGCTCGGAGACCCTGATGACCTGACGATGTCCACAGGAAGACAGTGATCCGCTCATGTGGAGTCACGCTCCTTGGCCCGAGACGGAGCACCCTAGACCAGCTAGACCTCGCCGAATGGGATCCAGGTTGGCATGGTTTTGGTTTTAGGCTCAGAATACGTTTTGCACATGTATGCACACAAAAACCTACACTTATGTGTAGATATATAAACAACATCAGACAAAGCTGCGTGCAAGCTAGTTGGAGCTATCGTGGCCGCAGTACGACTTGCAGCAAAGCTTTGCTAAGTGTGCACTTTGGACTGTGGCTGACGGCAGGCGATAGATGCATGAGGCTCGAAGCTGCAGCTCCAACACTGCGCTCTACCCCACCCTCGTAAGTTCATTAAACTCCGCGAACCTGGAACTTCTGAACCCCGGCCTCGATGCAGTTTGAAGCCTGCCTGGTTGCTCGGAGCACCTATTCCTGAAGGCATGTATAGCCGTGCCTCCCTTCTTGAGGTCGAACCTAGAAGTCCCAGCATGAAAGGAAGCATTTAAGCTCGAACTGGTTCTCGCGGCGAAGCCCTCTGCATTGCAAGTTTCATTATTCGGAGTTTAGGTTTGGCAGGCAGAATTTGCCAAGACAGCCATGAAAGAACGCAACGCATTGATTTCTGATTTCACCCGCACAGCTCTTCACAACTCTTGAGGAGGTATGAGCGGCTGTGGGGCCTGAACAGCAGTTTTAGAGTGAATTCCCGTCACCTCTTAGTCCTAAAGGTACAGGTCCTATCTCCTCAATACCCAACTGTCAACCCTGACGAAATCAGAACCCCTAACATCAGGGATCCCACAGCCTTCACGGACAGCTGCTTCGTACACCCTAAACTGAGTGACTTTAATTGGCAACTACTGTCGTAGCTCCCCGCACCTCAAGTATTGAAGGGTAGACTATGAGCCAAGTCCAACGCTGAACCGCCACACTTTGGGGCCCGTACCGTACCGTCAAATCCCAAGGCCCTAAACCTCAGATTACCAAGCTGCTTCACCGCCGTTGCCACGCCCGGCCCAAACCCTCAACCTTGCAAACCCAGAGCCCTAAACGCTTACAGTATTACACCCTCGACACCATACCCCTAAACCCTTAAACACTAAACCCTCAAACTGAAAATCATTCACACAGATCTCCCAAACCAAAACTACCCTAAACCTTTATTTAGACTGAGAGTCTGAGAGACGCCTGAGGCTCTTCAGTCGCACGCTGCGCTTGAGCAAGCGGTTTGGGAGCAGCACGGACAGAACCGGTGAGGCTTAGGATTTAGCTTAAGGTTTGGGGCATAGATTTGTGGCAGTTTGGAATATGCACACCAAACCTGAATCAGTAATCGCAGCCCTAAGAATCAGAACCCCAACTTGCAGAACCTCAGGGCGTTATTACACTGTCGAAGAACCCCATCAACCGATGTTCGACAGGACTTCGAGGACAAGAATACCTACGGCAGCACGGCCACCTGGATTCGCCCCGCCAACCCTCGGGAGTCCATGAGCCGGACCAAGCACCTCGGGACGATGTGCATTCAGGGCTTTCGGTATAGAACTTCAGTTAGTTTCTGTGGAGGCATGGCGCATCAGGTGTCCGGATTTCAGGGTGGAGGGACAAGTACGGCGGCAGGCCCTGCAGCAGGTTTTGTTTCTCTTTCATGGGTCTCATGGCTGCTTTGTCGCTGAAGCTCTTGCTACCAGGGCGCCGAGTGAAGATGCTCGGTTCCAGAAACTGCCAGCTGCAGATTTTTGTTGCCAGTTGAAAGTTTCAGTGTTTGAATGGTTCTCGTGATGATCCAATCCACTGAACTATGCTGGTATTATGTAAAGCAGGCCATGATCATTAACAGCACGGGTGGTTGATGCGTAGTAGGTGTGTCCATCCAAGCCCTCGCTCCAATGAAGACTCCACGCCTGTGAGCAGCACACCGATTTGCGACGAGGCTTCCGTCAAAACTCAAGCAGCGCAGGATTTGGGGCTTAGCATTGCCTGCATTTGCAAGCCTGTACCCCAAAGTCAACAAAATCTACAGCCAGCTGTGCAAACGAGACACCCGTGTTTGCAGACACTTCCCAAGATCTCAAATATCAATGACTTCACACTGACCAGAGAAAGCATTGGATGGTTGTACAGGCATGTCCGATGCTCAGGTTTGAAAGTCCCCAACCAATCCCGCAGATGCTCAAGCCCAAACCCCAGACTCTAAATACGAAGCCGCACCATGCTGTGAGCGGGTCCAGGCTCCTGGAGACCAACAGCAGCGTCCGCCCAGAAGACTTGCCATCCATGAACACTAGCGAGGCACCCGAGGCCCGGATTGGAGGGGCTGGAAGGGGGAAGGATCGTTTAATGCAATGCCTCCTTTACACCTCAAAGCAATGCTGGCAACTATTTAGGATCGTTTAGTCACTGAACCCGGATGATGTTTAGGAAGTCTTCTGCATGGGCCAATGAATGCTAGCAGTTTTGAGTGGTCCCAGGAAGGACTAGGGTTGAGTTGGGAAAACCAATGCTGAACATGGCTGAACAGCCTCGAATTATCAAAACTCCTTTGGTTCTGTGTATGTGAAGTAGCATAGCTCGAACAGTTCAGAAATGGCTTGATCTCAGGGGTGCCGGAAATTAGACCAGATGGAAAACAAACGCAAGACGTGTGCGACTGATGGGACGCAGGGGACTGTGAAAGCAGTACCAACTCCCCTTTCGGGCACACTACTGGAGCAATGATGTGAGAACCTTGAAGCCTAATGTCAACCTCAAAGCCTCAATCCTGAAGCCTACACCCAACAAAGCTTATTCACACCCTGAGCCGCCATCCCCGAGACTGCCCCTAAACAACACCAAGACAGTCCTGCTGCAGAAAATTGCACAAGGCGCAGCTGGAGTGGGAGGCTCCGATGGAGGCGCTCCATCCTTGGATTGACACCCGAAAAGCAGGCAACTGCCGAAACTAAAGGCCATCCCACACCCGAAACCACTCCCGAAACCACTCCCGCCAAGCTCGACACTTCAAAGTGCGGACAGCTGATATCGACCCTTGGCAACGGGATTTGTTTCTCTCCAAGCTCTGCCAAGCATCTCTGCAATGGCTGCACCGTGGCTACAGAGAGTCACACGAAGTCATTAAACCCTAAACTCTAAACCCTAAACCCTAAACCCTAAACCCATACCAAGTACAGGCTGGGTAGTTGCAGGGGTCCTGGGCATGGCCCTCAACTCTGGCGAGCTGTAGAACGAGCCCCAGCTCTCCCAAAAAGGACCAAGTACCCAAACAGAGAGTATTACCCAAAAACCGTAGTTCCTAACACAGAAACCCTAAGCACCTCATGCCTGGGCACTTCGAAACCCGACAGCTTCTCCTAGGCGGAGTGTGAGACCCAGTTATACACGCGATTGAATTATGCCAACCTGCTTGTTATACAACCCTTTCATCCTTTTCAACCTGCTTGTTATACAACCCCTTTCATCCTTCTCTACATTCACTACCTACGAACATCTACGAACCTGCAATTTACATAAACCTTAAATCCGATACCTGCGCAGGATCTTTATTTGGCCTCGTTGGATTTGGGTCCAGCTCCTCGGGTCCAGCTTTGAATTCTTTGTCGGTAGTTACTTACAAAGCTCTAACCCGCAATCCGGTGCCCCAATCCTCAGCCCTAAAGCCCTCAACCCAGCGTTTTTTCAACTCTGGAGTCCCCACAAACTGAACCCCATGACCCTCAACCCTACAAACTTCAAACGGCGACCCAGGATCTCGGCCTGAAGACCCACTCCGAGCTAAGGGGCGAGGCAGTGGCCCGGCGGTTGAAGGGCGAACAGAGTGGCGAACAGATGGCAGAGGCAGTGGCCGAGCGGGGTGGGGGTAAGGCTATGCTGCTGCTGCTGCCGCTGCCACCGCTGCTGCTGCTGCTGTGGCTGCGGCGTTGATACTGCTGCTCAAAGCGCTGCCGGTGCTGGTGCTTGCTGCTGCCGCTGCCGCCGTTGCTGGCAGCAGCTGCTGCTGCTGTGGCTGCGATGTTGATGGTGCTGCTTAAAGCGCTGCCGGTGCTGGTGCTTGCTGCTGCCGCTGCTGCTGCTGCTGCTGCTGCCGCGGCTGCTGCTGCTGCTGCTGCTGCTGCTCCTGGGTACTGCAGTGGTGGTGCTGTGGGCCGGCAAGGAGAAAATGTGGTGTTGGTTGTTTGCTAGATGTGTTGTTGTTTCGGTGTTGGTCGTTTTATGCGCTTTTGGTGCATTCTGGGTTTCAGGTTTCAGGATTCGGGGACTTGCGATTTTGGTTTTAGGGTTTTTGCATGTTTCGGTGAGTGGGCGAGTGGGAATGGGGTTCAGTGAGGTCATGGGACTTCTGGTGTTGTGTTCGTTTGTGGTTTAGGCAGCGCAGCGTTTGGATCAATAGTGATACTGTAGTAAGATCCAGTGCAGGTGTAAGGTTTGGCGTTGAGGGCGGAGGTTGGATTCTTGCGATAAGTATCCGCTACGTCTTCTCCTCATCGGCCGTGAATATTGACTTTATACCTTTGCGGATGGCTGGTCTCCCTTGTCTAATGGCTTTCCTTTAGGAATTAGCAGCATGATGCCCTGCGAGGAGGAGCTTTTGGGCCTGAGCTCCTCGGGCAGCTCATCGCTTTTCCAGCTCTTCAGCTTCAAGCACCCGGGCAACATCAACTTCCAGCTCAAGGGCCTGCTGGACGGCAACAGTCCCTGGGAGAGCTTGGGAGCTTTAGGGCCCCTTAGGGGTTTTCACTTCTTTGATTTTTTAAAATGCAATTACCAGCCCTACGCCTTCCAAAGCATATAGCCAACAGCTGAATCTTTACGCGGCTTGCTGGGTGGGCACCTAGGCCTCGAGCTCGGCATGCGCATGGGCTTCGGGCCTTTCGAGTCCGAGGAGAAGAGGCTCAAGCTCGTGGACATCGTAGACCAGCTCTAGGGCCTTGGAATCAGTTCTCCCTTTTCTCAGGGCCAGGACGCCTTTGTTCTTTTGGCCTTCCAGAATAAGATGATGAGAGAGTGTTTCAGGTTGTGAAGCAAGATCGAAGGTTCGCTGTGACCCTGAATGCTCTGCCCTTCGTGTCCTCGAAGAGCAAGGAGAAGGCTTTGGATGCCCTCCGCTCCTTCTCCACAAACTATGTGCCGCCCACGCTCTTCGAGCCGGGCACCATGGTCGCCCTTTACAGCAAGAAGCTGAGCTGTGAATTTGGAAAGCTGTGAGGCTCTGCAGAGTCCAGTCTAGGGATAAAGCTCTGTGAATTTGCATCTTAGAGTAGTCAAGAAATCCCCTAGATCAGCTGAGGAAGCACAGGCGATACATCAGGGCCTCGAACAGGCGACGAGGTAGGGGGGATCTGAAGTCGACCGGAAAAATGAATGCTCGAGACCTGAAGAAAACGTGGTCGCGCGTGTACTTCACCGTCGTGGATGCAGGCAACGGGGAAGTCGCATTTCACAACCCGAAGTTCAACCGCTTCATCAGGATGAAGTCTAAAACGAACATGGACATGAGCGACGACAGGGCCACGCTCCCAGGCGGTTGGAAATCTGAGCGATTCACGCCTGTGAATGCCGGTAAAGGCGAGATCGCTCTTTATTGCCGAGCCCATCGCCGCTTCGTGCAGATGCGGCCGGATGGCTCCATGAGGCCGAAAGACAAAGACTTGAATGCCGACGACCTGTCTCCCACTTGGACATACGAGCGCTTCACCGTGGTCCAAGGCCATCCTTACTTTTACCTGGAGCCCGGGTCTGTCGTTGCTTTCCGGTGCTTCAAGCACCACCGCTTCATGCGCATGGCTTCGGGAGGCATGTCTCGCAGTGAGATCCATGGAGCTTACAAACCCAATTCGACTCGGTCGTACACGTATTTCAAGGTAGTAGATGCGGGTGGTGGTCTCATTGCTCTTCACAGTGCCAAGTACAATCGCTTCGTGGCAATGACAAGCGACGGCGCGGTGAGGGCAACTCGGCGTGATCTTGGAAACCGTCTTTCCCTTCTGGCATGCGGTACCATAAGACCCAGGAAGCGGCGAAAACGACCACGCTATGGGCAAATCGTAGCGAGCTCATGCTCAAGTGTGGTCAATGGTAGGAATATATGACCGGATTCAGGATTGCAGACTGTTCTCATTTTCCCATACGGTGGGTCCAAGACCGGCTAAGGCCAGCGCCAAAAAGTCTGCGCTCGAGCTGCCCGACGACTGGACCAGCGTGCGGTTCGCGGTGGTGCCGGCCGGGAACGAGCAGATTGCTTTGCACAACCCCTGGAGGGGCCGCTTCATCTCCATGTCGACCAAAGTCACTGGGTCGAGCTTGGAATGGACTCTTGCGTTTTGGAGTGCAAAATTTGCTAAAATGCCTGTAGAGACAGCCAGAGTATGGTGCTTATGAGGGCATCCAACAGCAGTGCAGGACATGGTGTCAAGTGGGAGCAAGAAAGCAAAGGACTTGCCTGGCCACTGGAGCTGGGAACGATTCAAGGTCTGGCTGTTTTGAACCTACAGCCCACAAGGGTGATAAGGGACAGAGCAAGTGTACACAAGCATGTAAGGAAGGCAAGTCAGTGGAAATTGAGTAGTTGGACATGCGAGCAAGCGAGATTCATGCAGGTTTACCTGGTATCCAGCCCCGCGAGAGCGTCGAGCCACACAGGGGGCTTTGAGGGTGCAGGTTCCGATTGAAGTTTTGAAGGAACGCCAAGTCACCGGTCAGTCTTCGGAAACAGAGCCCTGGCCGAGTTCGTAGATCCATTTGTCTGCTGAGTCTACTGCGGCTTTCGATGCAGGTTTAGAGGTTTCTCAGGCTGTCGTCGAGCGTCCTGGTGCAGGGTCGGACCGCGCCCGCAGCTTGAGATTTTAAACCCAAGAAGCAGCCGGAAATCGAGTTGTCTCAGACACCCGTTTCTAATGCAGGAGTGGCACACTGCAGAGTGGAGTAAAACGAGTCCGAGTGCGCTTGATCACAACGTGTCGCTGTTCTTCGACCTGCTTATCTACACTGCGTCCCGGAGGAACTCTTTCATGCCGTCTGTACCTTTCTGCCCAGCTTGATGCCAATGGGCTGACAGTAGTGGCGATTGTGAACCCTGCTCCTTGATGTTTTGGGTCAAGAATGGTGTGGGCGCCCTTTCTTCGGGAGGTTTTCGCTTTCGCTTCGGAAGGGCTTAGAAGTGACCTGTGGGGCCTTCGGTGTCCGGTTCATTGTCAGGGTTTCTCTTTCCTCCAGCTCGGCTTTGCCTTCGCTGTTGGTTTTACCACTGCCATTGGACTGGGCTTGACTTTGGCCCTCCTTTTCTTCTTCCGGGCCCCTTCCTCGCTTGCTCACCTCATTCAGGAAAGGGACCGCGCTCCCGTGCCTCCTGCACAGGGTCACGCCAGACTAGCGTTGTATGGGCACACCCGTCTCGGACTCTGACGCTGTCACTCAACTGTCTTTGGAACTTGAGGGAGAGAGAATCTCGATTGCCAGGAGCAGGAGCTCCCCTCAGCCCGCGGGCGCTGCAGCCTCCTCGGAGGCAACTGCTGGAGCGGCTGCTCCCCTCGAGGCCTGTGGAGCCTCTGCTGCCTCTGCGTCAGGTGCACAAGGCTACAGGTCAGGTCCTTCTGGTAGGCTGTCTGCTACCGGTCCTGGGCCGGTTACGGGTGTTGCTGAATCCCGGGCTGCCATTGAGGCCTCCTTCACTCCTATCCCACCTCACCTGTTGGATTTGGCCCGGACCTTGAGGTCATCCGTGTCTACTCCTGTGGACAGGGCAAACAGAGCCTGGACTGCAGTGCTTTGGGCAGGGGCTGTTCTGGCCAACCGAGCCGTTACTCCTAACTGCACTCCGCCCCTTCAGTTGCCCTCGCGGCTCTACGTGGTGCTTCGCACCCCTGACAGCGACGACGTCCGGGTTACTGCGAGCCGGGCTGTCTATCTTCGCCTTGTGGATCATCACAGGGGCCTCTCACTTTCGCACGGGTGGCCAACCGAGACTGAGGCGAGGATCTACACAGCTGGAGCTGGGCGTGAGTTCCCAAGCCAACATACGTCATGAACCCCGAGGATGTGACTGCAGCAGAAGCTGGAGATGTTTCTCTCCTCAAGCTCAGACCTCAACTTTTCCTGCCAGGCCTTACCGAAGCCCCTCCGTCGGTTTGTTACTGCGTGCTGAAGAGGCCTGGAGGTTTCCTTCTTGTTGTGCCAGGGGCCAGCCTGCCAGCAGGCCTCCTGCAGGAGGCCGCGAACGAGGGCTTCGTTGGCCTTGTGGGGCCGTACACGACTGCTTCAGCTCCCGCGGTGGAGCTTGCCGAGAACGGGGACTGGCTTGGAGTCTACCCTCCGAGGAGCATAGAGTTTTTGCTCATAGACCTCGCCGACGCTGCCAGCGTTGCTTTGGAGCCTCTGGAAGAAGGTTTTGCAGAGTGCACGCCTTTCGTGGAGGAGGCCCCCATGCTCTTCCCTCTTGCGACGGCCGTCGCGACGTATGCACTGTCCTGGACGGCGCAGGTCGAGGGAGAAAGAGGTGCAGGTTACGTCACAGCAGAGGAGTTGATTCCGGGCACCGAGCCCCCGCTCCTGGAACGGCGCCCAAAGGCAGAGCCTCGGCGAAAACCCACAGTGGCCGCGCTCGCCGTGCAACAAGAGAGCATCATGGAAGCCTTAGCCGCCCTGAGCACGCAGGTGCAGCAGCTGGCAAAAGCTGGCTCCCCGTCCGAAGTGCGAGCGCCGGTGGTTCCGGTAGCTGGGTCGCTGGCCCCTCCAAACACTGCCCCGCGTCAGGTCCTTGCAGCCCCCGTCTCCGCAACAGTGGTGCCTCAACATGCCCCACCGAAAAGGTTAGCAAGCCTATTGGGAGCACCACCGAAAGCCGTCGCCCCGAAGAGCCCGGATCTGCCGGTCCTGGACGAGGGGGCTGGTGCTTTGGTTCCAGGGGACCTCGACGGAGAGCCCATCGACGAAGGTGGGTCTTTGGCATCGGCCTTGCTGGCTCAGAGCAGGGCCCTGACTTCCTTGGTGTCCCAAATGGCTGGTTCAGGGGACCCCCTGGCCGATTTGGCCACAGGGTCAAGCAGCTCAATCTCCGTGAAAGGTTCGGCGGCGAGGATGAAGCTGCAAAGGGAGCTGCACAGCAGGAGCGGCTCTTTCTTCCTGAAGGTGCAAGAGGCAGCCCTGAGAAGGATGGAGCCCACGGCAAACCTCGCGATGCTCGAAGACGACGTGCGGAACCGGCCCATCCTCACCCGTTACCTGGAGAGATATGGTGGGTTCCAGGATCAGAGGACCTGGGGCCTGATCCAGTGGCAGCTTGCTCAGGTGTTCGACTTGTTAGGGTCAGGCCAGGTGGAAGGTGCCAAGGATGTGCTGGCGATGACGCTTGTCATGATAGACCAAACGGTCATCGACGGTGGGCGTCCCGACCTTGGATGGATTCTTTCCTTGCAAGAGGACCCGCCGGCACAGCTGTTCTCCGCTCCCCAGCATACCGCGGGGTCGATAAGGCCGTGTTCGCACCTCACCGACCCAAAGTGGCTGGCCGTTGCCTTGAGCTATGTGAAGGAGATGGAGACCCTCTCAAGCAAGCGCACAGAGATGGCAAAGGCCCCCGCGGGAAAGGCCTCGGCCGCTGCCACACCTCCGGGCGACTCTGCCCCCAAAGCCGGCCCTACGCTTACCCGAAAACAACAGCGAGCCAAGCTCTGGGCCGAACGGAAGGCAGCTGCAAATCAGGGAGGAACCTAGGAGTCCGGGCCTCCTGTGACCTCGCTCGGAAGTGTGATGATTTGCCTGGTGGCCCCGGGCCCTCCTCTCAGTTCCTGCCACTGCTGTCGTGCGTGACGAGCAAAGGCCTGCCGTCGGGTCTGCTCGTACTGCCAGCCCTCCCCGACACTCTGGTTACCCTAAGTTGTCGGGTTGTAGCCCTACCTCTTTTGGCTCCGTAGCCCCACGTCTGGACCACGATCCCGTGCACCATGGAGGTGATACCAGCCAGGCCACGTCGCTTGGGGTGTGTGACGTAGTCCCGCCTCCAGGCCCGTCTTCCGGTTCTGCTGAGACGCCCATGGCTAGGGGTGAGTGCAGAGATACCACACCTATGCATGACCGAGTGCCTGACTCCCCCTTTGATGGAGTTCCTGGCTTTTGCTCAGAATTTACCTTTTGGAGCTGGGCCGCCTCGCTCCCCAGGCTTGTGTTATCGTCGGGGACGGCATACGCCCGCTTCCTCAGAGCGTGTTTTTGCATCCGTGATCCAGCCCTCCAACCCCTTCCTCCGCCCTCTTTCCCTTGCCGATCCCTGACCTTCAGATGTTTGCTGCAAGTGGCCCGCACTGCAAAGGGGTTTCAGGTGAGCCATCTCAGGCCCTGAAGAAGACGCTTGTTGCACGTGTTTTGCATATCGTTGCAATGAGCCTCAACTTCCTCCACTCCGACCTCAAGCCAATCCCTGACAGCAGTTTGCGGAGATCGCCTAACGAGTCTCATGAGAGAATCTTCTCTAGACTTGAAGGCATGATTTGGGCGTGTAGCGCGAGAGGTTCCCACCCTCTCTCTTCAGGCCGGCGAGGGCCTCACTTGGTAGCCCGACTCCGGGAGCTGAGCTCGCATCTTCAGGAGCTCGGCCTCTCTACCTTCCCCCCCCCAAGGGCTTTGTTCCACACTGTCAAGAAGGGCCTGAGTCCCTTCGGCCCTATCGAGAGGCTGACCCGGGGGACGTTTGAAGATTTCGGGCGATGGAGCCTGGCCTCTGGTTGATTACTTGGGAGCTGAGTTAAAGATGCCGTACAAGGAGCCCAAGATCCTGAGGAGCATTCCTTGGAATGAGCTCCCCTTCCCTGATGCCGTGGGCGAGGATCCATCCAGGTCCCTTGGCATTTTGAAGCTATGGGATGCTCGCGGCCTTCTGTTCCTGGCTCTCGAGCCGAAGCAGCCGAGGGAACTGACGAGAGTGTTTGCTGCCTACAAGAACGAGGTGTCGGACAGACAAATAGGGGATCGCCGTGGAGCCAATGGCTTGGAAGGGAGAGTCGTGGGACCGTCCACTACGTTGCCACCGGGCCAGTTGCTTACCGCCTTGACAGTCCCCCGTGGCTACCGGCTCATCGGCTCATCCACGGACAGAGCCGATTCGAATCATCAGTCGATGATAAGCAGTGCCAGGGCGGAGTCGAATGCTATCGGCCCGTGCTTCAAGATCGGTGACCTAGAAGGCACTGCGACCTTAGCAGCAGCAAGAGCCGCCGCCTCACCTAGCCCTCATGATGTGGAGGAAGCCGACTGCCTCCGAAGGATCAGGGCGGCCAGGCTTTGCACCGCCGACATTCCCCCTTCGC
The DNA here is from genome assembly GCA_905231915.1 of Symbiodinium necroappetens. Lineage (NCBI taxonomy): Eukaryota > Dinophyceae > Suessiales > Symbiodiniaceae > Symbiodinium > Symbiodinium necroappetens. The sequence continues at coordinate 5,842 of CAJNJA010000082.1, read as the reverse complement.
TTCTTTTTGATCCAGCCACGCCCGTCTATGGAGCATTCAGGTCGCTGTATCAGGGCGATCACATTGGAGTAGAGTTCTCTACGGAGGCCCATGCCGCATTGCTTCAGGGGGCTGATTTGTTGGCGCCCTCCGGCGCGGTCGGGTCCTTGGGAAGCCCTCGTGATAGATGATTATTTCGTGCTGTCGGTTGAGGAAAAGGCTTGCCCGACCTGTCAGGCCGAGTCTACCCGCCGCGTGCTACGGGCCAAGGCAGAGTATGAGCGAGCTGGTGTAAAGGGGTCTGACAATAAAGATGTTCTTGGCTCGGACTGCATCACTGCCGCTGGAGCTCAGATAGACTCCTCCGCCCTTGCCCTGGACTGTGGGGGAGTGTTCGTGTCGGCCCCTACAGGAAAGCTGCTGGCCCTTGCCATCATCAGCTTGAAAACCTCAGCTCTGCCCGCTGTCAGTGAGGAGCTTGCTTCAAACCTTGCAGGCTCATGGATTGCCGCCCTGATGTTCAGGCGGTGCCTCTTTTCGGCTTTGGATGGCTTCTTTGCCTTAGGGAAGTTGGGGCCCAGCTCCGCTTCGGGCAGCCTGTTACGCCCCCTTCCTAGGAAGGTCGCCCAGGAGCTCGTCCTCCTCGCGACTTTGGTTCCGGTGATGTCAAGCAATGTTTCCGCCGGTTTCCACCACACTCTTTTCTGCTCGGACGCCTCCACTAAGAAAGGCGCCTTTTGCTGTCTTGAGCAGTGCGAAGAAGTTGTTGCTGCAGTGTGGCTGTCGGCGGACCGCAAGGGCCACTACACCCGCCTCGACTCAGCAAGCCCCCCTGCCGACGATGATTCTTCCGATGAACTCGACCCCGGGCCTGTTCAGGATATAGTTACGAAGCCCCTGGCCTTTGACTTTGATGTGCTCTGCTTACTTAGTGGGTCGGCATGCATTGCGTGATAGACCTGAGGTACTCAGCTGAGTATGATGTTACAGGGAGAGATTTTGCTGAGTGGGCCATCCACCTGATTTGGACCGGCCGTGCAAGGAGCTTTGTGGCGGTGCTCCCATCGGGCCACCTCTCTACTGGCGAGCTTGCCGGGCAGCGCCCTCCAAAGGGTAGGAAGCAAACACGGGGCCAGGTTGCTGAGCGAGTTGTGGGCCTCTTCAAGATCGCAGTTCGAGCTAGGTGCCCTGCAGTCGTCCTTTTCCCCCCTGGCTCCGGTTTCCTCTCACTTCCTGCTGCAAGCGGCCTGCTCCGTTCTGATGGTGTACGCCTGCTACCTCCGGCGCCTGCAGCTGCCTGCCCTGAAGAGATTTGCTACATCCCCTCTGCCTGAGGATTTCTTGCGCAGTCGACAGGTTCCAGGCACTGCCCCTTCAGGTATTGCCCAGTGCCTGACCCACCTCCTGAGAGCCAAGCCAAGGGAGGATCCGCAAAAGCCAGGCCTTGAAAACCTTGTCGTCAATGACCTCCTCTCTTCAGGAGCCTGGGCCATGGCCTCTCCTGGAGATGGGACAAAGCGAGACACATAAATGCCTTAGAGACTGAGGCTGCAGTTGCCGTGCTGAGACACCTTGCCAGGGGAGGTGAGTGCTGCAGACCAGTGATGATCTTAGACTCCTCGTGTGCCAGAGGAGCTCTTGCAAAGGGGAGGTCTTCCACTCGCCTCCTCAGACCCAGCCTTAGGAGGGCTGCTGCTCTGTCAGTCAGGGGAGGCATCTACCCGGCCTATGTGTTTGGCCCCACTCGCTTGAACGTGTCCGACGACCCGACACGCTGTGTCCAGCTTCGGCCACCAGCACCTCATTCGGCCCTCGATGGGCTCTCTGAGGAGTCTGTGGTTCAGCTGTGCAGCCTGTCCGGGAGCAGCAAAGCAAAGGCTGGATGGATTAGGCTTAGCCTGCTTGTCGTTGCCCCTGACAGCAGACCGCATCTCGTGCAGGCCCTTGCTGATTATCCGTTTCGAGCCTGCCCACCGTCTCCCCTCCTTCTCTCTTTGACAGCCCTCTTCCCGGCGAGCATCCTGCCGAGGTTTTCGCGAGAGCTATGTTGGCCTCGAAGCAGCTTGAGCCCTTTGTGCTAGGTGAGTTGCTTGACTTGCTGCCACAAGCCGGGAAGAGGCGCTTCGGCCTCAATGGTGATGAGAAGTTCTGGACTACCGGCCTTTACTCGCAGGGCCCTTTCAGAGGTGTCAGGAAAGCTTCGTTCAAGTTTCCTTTGTCCACGCAGCTAGCTTGTTGTGTAGTGCAGCGAGCTGCGCCCGGGCATGTATTTACCTCAGTTGCCCTCCTTCAGAACGTTCGCAGTGCCCCTCACAAAGACAGGAATAATGCCATTGGTGTGCCCAGCTTTGTTTGTGCGCTTTCGCGCTTCTCCGGAGGCCAGATATGGGTTGAAGGAGGCTGTGAAGACGCTCTTGAGAACATTGAGGGCTCAGAAAGGTATGGGGAACTCCTTGACCCTCAAGCTGGCCCAGTTTACCTAGATGGCCACCGCACCCACCTGACTCGAGAGTGGGTCGGCACAAGGAAGGTTGCCGTCGCCTTCTGCGTGAAGGATGCAGACAAGGTCCCTGCTCAGGATTGGGAAACAGTTCGCAAGCTTGGCTTCCGCCTGCCTCGGAGGCGGAAGAGGCCTCCGCCCGCATACTCCTCTGACCTTGGTGTTGACTTTGATGCCACCTTGGGCTACCCGGGAGAAGGGCCTTTCAGTCTCTTCATGATCCTCCTCGCCGTTCTCCTCTGTGGATTTTCTTCCTCTGCCCTTCTTGGGCCCCGCAACGCGGCCGACCGAGCCCGAGCTGAGAGGAGGTCCCCTTTAGGTTTGCCGGCTGGGAGGGCTGTTCTTCCTAGGACGGGTTCCAACAGGGCTGACTTAGCCGCAGCTTTTTCGCAATGGCTCCTCGATGTATCTCGGACTGACCTGCACTCTTTGTTGGAAAGGAAACCCTTTGATGCTGAGGAGGTTGCTGAAGCTTTGGTTCGCTACGGAAGGGATCTGTATGGGTCTGGGAGGCCGTACTGGCATTTCGCCGAAACTATTAATGCAGTGACGTCTGCAAAACCTATCCTCAGGAGACAAGTTCAGGCGGCTTGGGACCTCAGCTTCGCTTGGCTCGCTGAGGAACCTTACAACCACCACACGGCCATCCCGCCACCGGTGCTGATCGCTGTCCTCTCCGCCTGTCTACTTTGGGGGTGGACAAGGGAGGCTGGATGTTTTGCCCTGGCTTTTGGTGGTATAATGAGGATTGGCGAGGTCCTCAAAACTTCGAGAAAGCTCCTGGTGCTGCCAGAGGATGTGGCATATTCTCAGAGCTTCGTGCTGGTGAGGATCGAAGAACCGAAGACTCGAGGGCGGTGTCAAAGCACCAAGCAGCGAAGGTCGAGGCCGAGGATCTGGTTCAGGTCATTATCCTCGCCTTCTCCCCGCTGCACCCGCTTGAGATGCTATGGCCTATGTCTCCTCAAACCCTCAGAAAAAGGTTCGACGTGCTGCTGAAACGAGTTGGGGCCTCACCGCCTCCGGTCAGCGTGAGGGCCCTTGATCTGGGGTCGTTTAGACCAGGCGGCGCTACCTACATGCTTCAGCAGACGGAGGACAGTGAGCTTTGCCGACGTAGAGGTAGGTGGGCCTCTGCGCGGGTTATGGAAATCTACCTGCAAGAGATTGCGGCCTCGACGTTCCTGCCCTTGCTCCCCAAGGCCCAGAAGGACAGGATCTTCGCCTTCGCTGCAGGTTTTATTACCATCCTGGAACAGGCAAAGCAGTGGCAGAAAGCAGGTATAAAGCAGAATGTGTGGTATAAGTTGTGGCCTGGAGGCTAATCTGCACAAGAAGAGGACTTTGTGGGAGGTTTGGGTCACGACTTAAATTTTCCTCCGCTTGCCGATGTTTCTCCCGGCGCGAAGCTTCTTGTGTGCAGAGTCCATCAGGAGCAAAACAGAGAGCTTGAGCCACTGTCTATCCAGGTTCTCCGCAAGCAAGCGCCATCTTTGCTTTCGCTCTCATCATGATCATCGTCATCATCAGCTTCTTCCTCCGCAGCTAGAGTCCCGTCTCTTGCTAGCGAGCGCCTAAACAGTGCTGATCTGTTGTCAGCATCGGCTGTTCGAGACAGCGAGGCACGTGTGCCGTAAAGGCATGGGAACGAATAGTGTGCGCCGAGGCGCCTATGTGCTTTGCACATGAGTCTTAAAGATATGTGGCCGACCCTCTTTCTCAGTCCAGAGAATCAAGAACTCTCACCTTGTGTGGTCTGGCCTTGTTCGTCACTCTGTTGCTGTACAGATATGCATGACGGTGCACAAGAAGTTGAAGCGAATGCATCTGAGACTGCATGTTGTCCACATGACGCTGCATCAACATCATCTGCGCTTCTAGCTCCTTCAACTGGTATTCCATCAAGCTGAGATGAGCCGCCGTCCAAGTGTCGCCGTACTTCCGCAACAGAAAATGATTCATACCGCTCTCGTCCGACATGGCTGATGTTTCCATCTTGAGCGATACTTGACTGCGAGTCTGGTGTTGTGTCAAGAGCCAGCACGAGGATGTATGCATTGCAAGAGGCGCTCTCAAGGAATGCATCCGTAGCTGGCTCTTTTGTCTTGGCATCGTCCAAAACATGACTTTGTGCACCCCTGATGCTCAGCACATTATAATGTCCTGAGGTGAGGCTGGGCCCATGATGCAATATGCAGGCTACCAGTTTGTATGGCTGCCACCTCGTTGTTAGGGTGGTTGGGCTTTCGAAAACAGGTATCTGCAGGGTTTTAGGGATGATGATCGGGTTGTGGTTCTTCTGAAGGTTACCATGATCACTTCTGCTGCTTCGGGGAAGCTGCAGGAAAAACCAGGGTGTCAGGCTGTCCAGCGCATGAGCTTCCTCCTGTTGGTGCCAACGATTGATGAGGGTTTGGGGATCCGGGCTATCAAGATGAAGGAAGCTGAGTGGGAGGCACTTTGAAAGCATTGCACCATCAACATGGTGCACCCCACCTGCATGTGCCACTCTAGCACTCCATGTGTGGTGTGCTTGAGATGGGCACAGTCGTGGCACAAGGAAGTCTATAAACTCTGCAGCATCGTGCTGATGGTCTGGCCTCCGCCACCCCAGGAGGTTGAACCCCAAGTTCTTCAGAGCACTCAGCTGCCTGTGGACAGTGTTGTGAAAGGCGGCGGGCAGGATCTGCTTACATGTGAGATGCTCGAGGAAAGCAAGGCAGTAAATGGTGGCATTCATGTAACAATGATTGTTAGGGTTGGTGAGGGAAAAGTTGGGGAGAAAGGTGTTATCATTAGGGATGGGAGAATTGGGGGGAGGAGGTGGGCTATTGGTATTGTTGATGGTAGCGGAGCCGGCTGACGATGTGGCATGCGTGTCCGACTTGATCGGGGCATGCATGGTGTGATGCTCGGGCCTCCTCCGTACGTCATCTGGGCAAGATGCTGCGCCATGGGCGGGCGCTGCTGGTCGTCCACCTTCATGCTGAATCCCGCGAGGCTCGTCAAGGATGACCCCGCTAGCTTCCGGAACTGTTCGTAGACTTCCGTGGCTTCGGAACCACGAAGAGATACCCCGAGATGGAATATTGCTTGCTGCGCTCCTTGTTCTTCCAGTTTTGCCAAGTTGATCGTGCTCTGGAATCGGTGGATGATCTCTCCTCGCATTGACTTCTGGAGAGCTGAGATGATTCTCACAGCCTCGTCGTGAACCAGTGGCTCCTTGTTCTCGTCGGCCACAAGTTTTCGAAGCTTGGGTGACCACCTCATGTACATCCAGGCGTCGGAGCTTGTGAGCCATTCCGCCTTCCTTAGTGATTCCCTGCCTGGTTCGGTGGCCACCACTCGTTGAACCCTGGCCAG
>CAJNJA010000071.1:3737-18460 GCA_905231915.1 Symbiodinium necroappetens | reverse complement strand
GTATGCATGTGCGTGTGTATGTATGTATGTATGTATGTATGTATGTATGTATGTATGTAATGTAATGTAATGTAATGTAATGTAATGTAATGTCATGTAATGTAATGTCATGTCATGTAATGTAATGTAATGTAATGTAATGTAATGTAACGTAACGCAATGCAATGCAATGCAATGCAACGCAATGCAATGCAAGGTAAGGTAAGGTAAGGTCATGTAATGTAGTGTGGTGTAGTGTAATGTGATGTTATGTAATGTTATGTTATGTTATGCTGTATATGTATGCATGCATGTATGTAGGTATGTATGTAAGAGTGCCTGCATGGATATATGTATATCCACAGAGTACGTGCATACATACATACATACATACATACATATATATATATACATATGTATGTATGTATGTATGTATGTATGTACGTATGTATGCATGGACGAAGGATGGATGGCTGCCAATAAGTAGTCTTTCACACATGCTTCGTCATCATAATACTCCTCTGCAATTTGAAACTGAACCATACCAGGGCAGTGGCAGTGCAGAGCATCTCTCACTCGTGGTGCAGGTTTACCTGGGCCACCGCCGGTCCAGGCAGTGGCGGCCACAAGTGACGTGCCAACAGGCACGACATGGACACATGCACAAAGCATTTGTGAGATGTACATATACATATAACATCGAAGCTGTTTTCGCCTTTTGATATTGTATATTTCGGTGTGTGTTGTACTATATCTGTATCTATGTTTCTATTTACCAACTATACATATATACACATAGATTAATGTGTTTAAACTTTATATGTATGTCTGTTTGTATCTACGTATGTATGCTTGGATCCATGTGCATGTGTGTATATATATATATAAATACACATGTACATACGTACTGACATATTTACATATGTATATATATATACAACGTATATATATATATATAGATAGATAGATATGCATGTATATGTATATGTGTGTCTGGGTGTGTTTGCATCGCGTGCGAACGAAGCATTTGTAATGCAATTTGCCAGCCAAATATGCATGTAAGGTTATGTAATGCTCATGCATGCAGTGTAACCGGCTTGCAGGCATAGGACAGACTTCCTAGAGCTGGAAGATTTGAGCGGCATGTTGGGTCGCTCAGTACTGCACAACGATTGCCAGCATAGCTCACGAAGGATGTCAGATGAATGGAGTGGTTGGTAGTGTACTCGTGCTGGTGGTGTAGTTATGTAGTGAAGCAAGACTATAAGCCTAGCCGCACATAGTATAGTGAAAACAGTCAAAGTTGAACCACGCAACAATGGCTCGAAACATACTCCGTTTGAAAAGCGTGGTCTGCTTAAGCAGTACGGATTGCAGAAGATGCAGCAGAGCCAGACGGTTCACGTTCGCACCTCAGGCCCCCCCAAGCAGGCGGACGAGCCAGTGTCTCTCGGCATTCAGAGATCATTCAGCACGGTTCATCGGTTTGCTGGTAGCCAGACTTGAGGCTTCGTCGGACTGCTGTTTCACCTCTCGTAGGCACACGTTGTCTATGGAAGGGATTCACCAACCCAAGCTACTTAGGAGCTCGAATCCCTTTGCTGGGCTGACTGCCCCAGAGCCGAAGGACCTACCTTCTGGTTTTGCCTGATTTGCCTGGCAGAGCTGAGCGCCGAAGAACTTGACTTTGCAGACGTATTGATGGGTCTCATAAGCCCAGGCCAGGTGGTCCGGAGATCCCCAATTTTTGTGGCGTTCCGTCCGCCAGCGCCAAAAAAACGCACCGAACTGTCGCGACAGTTGGTGCTGAAGCTTGGAAATCCCCAAGTCTCGGTGTCTAGTATCGGCTTGGGCTTATTCCGGAATCTCTGTCTGACACAGATCAGATCTGTCTGCCAGCATCTTCATCTTTTCAACCCCTAAGGAGCCCCTTGCGAAACCCCCGGAAACACTTGCAGGCTACAGGCAGTCACTCCCCCTTTCTACCCTGGACGTACTGCAAGGCATGTCGGTTCTCGAGATGGAATCGACCTGCCAAGACATGTAACCCGGTCTGGAATTTCTGACACTACTGGCCTATGAAAAGTTCAGAGCAATGGTCGGAGATTGCATTTAAAGTTTGGTAGACCGGCCCTGGCAGGAGACGAAAGCCACCCCGGCTCCAGCGGCTCCAGCGGAAAGCAAGATTACCCCTGCAGCAGGCAGGCCTTTGAAAGTTTCGAGCTTCGCAAGCCTCTAGCAGCCATATATTGCAGCGACAGTGGAAGTGGTGATGAGCTGTCATGATCACAATGCAGAGAAGTCAGGGTTTCGAGCACCTGCAGCCTCCAGTCCTATACGCTCTGTTCCTAATCGCGATTGCAAGCATCTTGCTCTGAGATTCAGGAAGCAGCTGAGAACCGGCTCCTCACCCTTTGAACATGCAAATCCAAGACACAGCCAGTGCAGCAGCCCGAAGACAATCCTCGGGAGGCACGGAGGAGGCTGCACCTGAAGGCCCCGTCAAGGTGGAGACGAAGGACCCTTGCCTCGGGTTTTGCTGAGTTCATGGCCCAGAGGGCGGTTCAGAAAGGGGCAAGACAGTGCTTGCAAGGGATGTGAGCTCATCCGGAGCATGATTCAGAATGCGTGACAGACGGCGGCGCAAGGAAGACTTCTGGCGCGTCCAGATCGAGGCAATCTACCGAAAGAGGCGGGAAGCTGTTTCTCATCAAGTGCTCGTCCCCTGTAGACGAATCTCTCCATTTCCAAGCTTGGTCGTTTGTCAGCCACAGAACGATGCAGAAGGTTTCTGAGGTTTCTTCTGCCCAATAAGAGCGGCCGCAATGTCTTAATTACACATGGTGCTTGAAGAAGCTTAGCTCAACAACTTCTTTTCACAGAGTATGCAGATCATACAGTGCCCCTGGAACAACGCGACTCGTGCCAGTACCAGTAGTCTCCCTGGTTGGTGCCATGAGCCACCGCAGTGCCCAAATTGGGTTTGGATTGGGTCCGCATGGACTGCCTGTAGCAAGGATGAGTCAGAACCTATCATACCATAATATTGGCAGTGGCAGAGCAAGGTGACTTTACCGGCAAAGGCGCCGAGTCAAGTTCGTTCCCAGAAATGGAACCTATACAACCGAATACTGCCATTTGTGTTTCCAGCAGCGCTTCAGCTGAAACTCTGCCCGGGGCGCTAAGGAACCCGATGAAGCTGCGCCTCGGCCGAGAGAATAGGTTTCCCTGAAGTATTGGTTTTCCTTTGCCACGAGCGAGTCATGCTGTTTGTGCTAGTTTCAGTAGTGCACATGCTGCTGCTCCTGCTACAGCACCAAAGCATCAGCAGCAAAAGCAACAGCAACAGCAAAAGCAGCAGCAGTAGCAGCAGCAGCAGCAGCAGCAGCAGCAGCAACAGCAACAACAATCAACAGCAGCAAGAACAGCAGCAGCCTCCTCCTCCTCCTACTGCTGCTGCTGCTGCTGCTGCTGCTGCTACTACTACTACTACTACTATTATATTGCTACGACTACCTAGGGTGCTCTACTTTCGGGTTTGCTTGAGCGTGCATAGTTATGATGTGAGTCGGGAACGAGTGGTCTTTGTGTCAGGGCACCCCACTGTCGAACAGTAGCCGCCCTAGCCTCGTTGAAGCCAAAGTCCATGGCGGACGGGTTCAGGGTGCGGATGGGAACTTCTGCGCAAGACACCTTACATCTTAAAGCTGGAGCTCCAGAGCTCCGGACTACAGCTGACTGGGGCGGTTGGAGGAACGACGTTCCGAAGCTCATGGAGAAGCACAAGGGAAAGGAAGTCATCCTTTTCAAGAAGGCTCGGCATGATTGCTGGGTTGGCTGGTTTGCCTTGGACCCATTGTCCACTGCCACGAACTGTCGTATCTTCGACTGATGTACGCATGCGCAATCGGCCGGGTGCAAACCATCAAGCATGCTCAAATAATTAAGTAATAATTTACATAATGAATGAAGTAATGAAAAATGTTCAGCAATTAACTCATTAATTAAGTAACTAAACACCTTGCTAATTTATTGATTTTTTAATTCGTCAATTAAATAAATAAATAATTATAAATTCAGCAGTTCGTATGTCTATATTTTGTGTGTATATATATATGCACATACACATACCCACATATATATATATATATATATACATACATACATACATACATACATACACATCCTAGCCCTACTTCCTACCCTAAACTGCAAACAGGTGTGCCAGCGCTATGATCTGGACCCCTCGAAGATCTACACGAACGAGGATGCTTGGTCAGGCCTGAAAGGGCTCTTTATGTATCCTGTGCTGGAATATACCAATAGTTGCTATTGAAATGTACGAAAACTGTCTTACAATGTAGAAATCACATATTATACCAACCCCGTCCCCCTTCTCCGGCTCAGTCGGTTTAAGGGCTTAGCGGTTGGGCCGTGTGCCCTGGGCTTCTGCTCACATGTTTGTACCTTCCAAGCCCTTCGTTAATTTCCTGAGTGACGCGATCAGGCGAAGACAGGGAGTTCAAGGACAGTGCCTGCCCAGTGGGGAAGTTCGGGCTCAAGACCCTGAGCGGGATTCCTACTTGAGCTTTTGTACTGTCCATCTCTGCACAATTGCTCAGAGCTCCGGAAAAGATTGAGATTCCCGCCGTGACATCATCAGGCACCGTTTACCTCAACTTGAATACATCCCAGCTCTCTCCTGCAAAGACTGAGCTCAGAGTTGCAATCCAACTAAGCCGGCGGCTCGCTTGGAGAACTGAACTGTCCAGGCACCGAGCTCTGGAGTTGTCAATAGGTCATATGTGCTGCAGTTTGAGGTGTCGGGTTCAAGGTGTTGCCTAAGCCCGCTCAACCGAGCCATTGTGTAGGCCTCTCAATTTTTTCCAGATTCCTGGGAACAGGAACTCCGTGACTCTAGCCCTTTTTCTGTCTCTCTCTCTCTCTCTCTGGCTCTCTCTCCCTCTCTTTCTTTGTCTCGTTTGTAGGTTTGGTGTGCGCAAATAGGCCAAGACTGATGAAGCACAACAGATGTAAGATTGGACGAAACGACATAGACTTAGACTGGAGGGAAAAGACTAGACGAGCACAGAGCATTCAAAAACAGTTTCAGCAAATGCCCGAGCAATTTGTCGTGATTCTGGGGACAGCTGCAGTCTTGCGCACTCCCGACAGCAGTTGCTTCCACGCCCTTCCGGAAGCAGTTTCTCCGACCGTGGCGGCTGTTCACAATCCCCATATGAAGTCTCAGCGCCTCCTGAACCCCACGTGGCACTTGAAAGTCACGCGATGAGGACGATCCCGATGAGGCTGAAGGAGCAGGCGAGAATGAGGGGCTCGGGCGCTGAGGAGATTTTGCTTTCGGGCCTGCAGTCTCTTCGCATTCGGCTCATTTCCTGTTGCATTGCAGGGCTTTCCTGGAAGAGCCATCGATAGGATCCGAAGTTGGATAAGGACTGCAAGATGTCTTGCTTACACACGTCTTATGACATTACTTTGCGGCCTGTGTTTCTTGCTCAGAGAAACCAATGTCAATGTGCCAGACATTGACGCGATGCAAAGCCCTGATGAAAGCCCCCAACGCATCAGCATAACAGTCCGTTGTTCGCAAGTTCTGCAGGGTTTCAAGTTCAGTAGAACGGGGCTGTTATCAAGTCTGCTGCTGAAACGAGGTCGTTATATGACACCCATGCAGTGTCATATGTGTTTCAGGCTCAGCAGCCTCGTCCGGTTCACTTTTCGGCGAAGCAGCGGCTGCTCCAAGTGGGACAGGCTGACCAAGAGTGCCAGGTTTTGCAGTTCGTCGGAGTTGGGGCATAGCTTTACAATGCACACCTCGACCAAACGAATGTCCCATCTAGTCTCGACCAGGCGTTCCCAACCTGTTCGGCGGAACCGCGGGATCCATCTTCGGATCGAGCGCGAGCGCTGATCTGCAGCCGGCCCCGACTTCCGGGGGCGCTCTCTGGACCGCACCGGCTTCAGGAGGCTCAGGAGGTGCGTCTATCTTTGGCACACCGAGTTCAGGGGGCTCCCTCTTCGGCACTCCAGCCTCAGAAGGCGGGGGCAGTGCGCCCGTTTCGCTCTTCGGTGCCTCCTCGGGTGGCTCGATTTTCGGAGCTCCTGGTACCGGCAGCGGATCGGTTGGGTCGATCTTTGGCAACGCTTTCGGGGAGAAGACGGAGAAGCCTGAGGAAGGCAAGTCGATCTTTGGGTCATCTTCTGGATCCTCCCTTTTTGACAAGCCGGCAACTTCTGGCTCCGGCCTTTTTGGCGCCCCTTCTGGCGGCAGCACGGCCTCCAGCAACATCTTTGGCTCCACGGGCGCCAGCTCCGCGAGCTCCTTCTTCGGAGCCTCCACCGGCAGCGGCACCTCCATCTTCGGAGCTTCCAGCGGCACTGGCACCTCGATCTTCGGTTCCGGAGGCGGCTCTGGGAGCCCCGGCTCCGGCTCTCCGACCTCTGCCTTCGTCTTTGGGGCCTCGACGAGCGGCTCGGGGACCTCCCTCTTTGGAGGTAGTGGCATCTTCGGAGCTTCCAGCGGCTCTGGCACCTCCATCTTCGGGGAGCCAGGCCTCGAACTCGAAGCGGTGGGCAGGGGGAAGCTAGAAGAACATCGAGTCCTTCTGCTTGGCCTGTGTGAGGTTTCTAGATTGCTTTCGTAGCCTTTCTAAGCCAGATGTTTGGCTGCAGTATACGTCAGGGTTTTGCTCTAGTCGGTCGAATGAGGTAGGGCTTAAGGCTGTGGGAGGCGACGATGACGTTTGCGGGAAGCTTAGGTCTATAAGTAGAAGCTGTCTTGCAAAGAGATGGTGTGTCATTTGACCGGCCGAAGGTCGCGAGGCCACGGTCTCGGGCTCATCTCCGGACCTAAGCTGTCATGTCGCGAGGATGTTAGTCGGGTGATGTTTAGCAGCTTAGCAGATGGCGGCCATCACATCATGACGATGCATGTATAACAATGATCTCCATCTCGCGACGGAGACCACTGTCGCCAAGACTAATTATTCAGCTTTGCGACGCTAAGGACTTCCAAGCCGCAAAACCTGAAACAGGCGATCGCAGAACGCAACATCTCGCTTTCGAATGGTCCCGCAGCATGTAGGTCACATCCAAGTCCAATCCCTGCACGTGGTAAGTCCAGCAGGGAAGCCGGCCGCCGCTCCAGTCTTCGAGTCAGGCCATGATGTTTGAGAGGTTGGATTTTCCAGGACGTTTATGTACATTAGTCATCGTGAGAAGCTTCGAGCCTGCATTGAGCTGCCCTCACGCGATATCTGCTTCGCTGTGCAGGCAACATCTTTGCCGGTGGAGGTAGCAATCCCTTTGCAGCGAGCTCTTTGTTGGCATTGCTGAGGGCCCGCAGTCGAAAGCTGCTTTCGAAGCGTGCGAACAAGTTGGAGGGAGTAGCCTGCTTGGCACCCGACCCCGATGCCCAAATACTACAACACTTCAGAACATGTCTTGATCCGCCTGGAAGCCCTATCCGCTGAACAGCCGAGCTCCGAAATCGCAAGGCACAGCTGATGCACCCAGCACTGCAGGAGCTGCGATCGTTACGAGTAGGATTTCCTAGCGAGTGTCCCGAAAGAAAACTGCAGCCGTAGGAGCGAGGAGGCGACGTGTTGACGTAGGCGGCGATAGATCACGCGCCTTTGCCGGTCTGTTTCTGAAAGACTCGCTCTCGTTTGTTTCAGTCATTCCTCTAATTGCTGCTTCTGCAACAACAGAATGTGCAAATCTAGTACACTGCGTTTGCAGCATGCAGATCCTCGAAGCACTGTCGAAACACTCGGAGGAGGTATCTTCTGCGGAGGTGGGGCCACCACAAGTGGCAATATCTTCGGGAGCAACTCCAGCTGGTTGCCCAGAGGTTTCGAACATCGGAATTCGTTTCCGCGACCTGAGTTTTTGCAATTGCCGGGAGAGGGTTAGCAAGAAAGACCGACATACTCGTAATGCAGTAAAGATCGACATGCGCCGCAAGCAATCGTCCTGCTTTGATTTCCCCGTGATCGTCATGCGCATCCCCCAGCACACTTGCATGGCGTCTTGCTGAATCTCTTCGCTAGGAAGTTGGCTTTCTGCAACGGCCAAGACTAGCGATGGCCAGACTCCTGAATACAAGCCCGAGGCAGCTAGAATGCCAGAACGTCGTTCATATGTTCGTCGTTGTCCTGCGGCCAAGGCGGTGGCAGCAGCGAGAGCCTGTTTGGCTTTGGGTCAGGTGGCAGCGCAGCAGTTGCAAACACCGGCCGAGTGCTTTGTAGATACCTATCCGTCTCTCTCCGTCTTTGTCTCTTTCTCTCTCTCCGGACGCCATCCCACCACACCAAGAGTGACACTCTCTGTCTCTGTCTCTGTGTGTGTGTGTGTGTTTTTTTGTTTGTTTGTTTTTGTGTGTGTGTATATATGGGCAGATAGATGGCTGAAGCACTGGATGGCCGATGCATGTACAATGATAGACATATGACTATACATGCATGTAGCTTTCTCCCTCCATCCGTTTCCACATTGTGCCGTTTGTACAGGCAACACGAGCGCTGCCGGCACAAGTGGTAGCACCAACAAGCCACTTGGTTGTTCTGCTACTTTGGCGCAGGGTGAACATTCATAAGATAGGACAGAGGCTCCACTACGGCTCATTATGGCTCTAGCCTGCAGGGCTTCGCATCAGAATTGACAGCAGAATATCAAGCCGGCAAGTGCGCGGCAGCGACCAGCCTTGGTGCTTACTGTGGCGCCTACTATGAGCCTAGCATGTAATCTCCAAAACCCTGCATCCTAAACCCTCTTGTCTATGCTCTCTGTTCTGAACTTAACCCTGCAATGCGGGCTCGTCCTTGCTAGGTGGGAGGGAAAAAACCCTAAACTCAAGAGGCCCTAAACCCTACAAACTCGAAACCTTCCAGTCCTTGTAGCCTTGCTGCAAGACGGTTCGAGCCGAGGAAGAAACGGCGGGCTGAGTAGCAGCTTACAGCTGACTCCATGCGCGAGGGAGCGAAGCGCCATCGAGGGCGTGCTTGGTGTGCACATACATTTTTACAAATGAATTAAGTACCTACACACTTACATACGAACTTGAACATACATGCATACCTACATACCTACCATTACTTTGGCAAGACACCATGCGGAGCGTGGCGGGCAGTTGCCTGGCGACCGTTGTGGCATTCCACTGTAATCATCTAGATACATATACCTACTTACTTACGTACTTGCATACACGAAATGTATATTGAAAGGCACAACTCTTTCCACTTTTCCGATTCCATCCATGAGATCGAGTTTTCGATACGGGTTTTGAAAGGACGCCTGGGGATCTTATGGGATCTTCATGGCGAGCTGCGCAGGGTGGATTTCGGAATCTTCTGACCACCGCATGCGCATGCTTCCAGAGCTTCTACAAAACTGCTTCGTAGCTGGCCAATCGCCCTCAAGGGCATCTCAGCTCCTTCGCCAAGTCGGAACTAAACCGAACAGCTCACCCTTGTCCGAACATCTTCAACCCAACTTCTGGTTGAAATGTTTTCAGATTGCCCACCGGACGGGGAAATGCTCATTGGGAATCTTATTGATTCTTACTGCACGGTCGCCCGCCGCGGCGGAACTAAACCCGGGCAGCAGCATGGAGTGTAGACAACTAACTGGGTTGGACAATGCGCCGGCAATGCCTGAACTCTTTAATTTGACTTCCTAAACCCTGAATCATATAGCGAAACCCTCCTACGTACTCACGCAGCTAATTGGGTGCGAGTCCTAGCCAGGTAAGTGGAGATGGCGGCAAAATGCTTCGCTTCGCTTTCTTAGCTTGCTCGAAAGGCTGCTGTTCGCCTTCTGGGGCCCTAGTTCTCAAAGATTTCGTTGAGCCCGTGAGCCCACAAAAGGACCACAAACGTCGGATGGCACCGAAACACTTGTGATTTCAGAACGCAGTCTTAAGGCCCAAGTTCGAAGCTCTCTGTCACAGTGAACCCTAAGACCAAAGCATCTACGATCACGGTTAAAGAGGCGATGCAGCAGTCAAATCAGCCTCGAAAAGCAGCGGGCAGCGAGCAAGAAATGTGCGTCTACTGCAAGATTCTTCAAGACAATTTGCTCGAGGCAGGGTAAGGCAGGTCTTGTCAACTGTGCAATGCTCATCTGCTTGTTGCATGCATGCATGGATGGACGGATGCGTGTAGGTACGTACGTAAGTAAATTGATTGATCGGGTACATAGGTGGTAGGCAGGCAGGCAGGCAGGCAGGCAGGCAGGCAGGTCGGCAGGCAGGTCGGCAGCTAGGTAGGTAGGTAGGTAGGGAGGGAGGAGGGAGGTAGGTAGGTAGGTAGGTAGGTAGGCAGGCAGGTAGGTAGGTAGGTAGGTAGGTAGGTAGGTGTGGAGGTCGGTGTGTACGTATGTCTCTCTCGGCATGTATGAATGTATGCGCATGTATGTACGTATGTACGTACGTCCGTACGTACGTACGTATGTATGTATGTATGTATGTATGACTTCAGGCATATCACGGGTCAATCCAAGTAAGTGCATGTGTGTGTGTGTGCATGTGTGTGTGTGTGGGTGCGCATGTGTGTGTGTGTGTGGTTGTGTTTGTGTTTTTTTTTTTTGTGTGTGTGTGTGTGTGTTTGTGTTTGTTTTTTTGTGATGTCCTCGTCATGTACGGTACAACGTATCCAGCAAGACTTATGCAATGTAAGTCCTGCTGCGGGTGGTATGCTGAAAGCTCTCTTTGAGAACTGTTTGCATGCATCTCGTGCTCAAGCACACTGCTTACGTTCTAGGCGCCAGCAGCAGACAGCTTTCGGCGCATGCTGAAATCTCACGTCGTGAGCAGGATGGCTTAGATTCCAGGACATGGTAGTGAGAGTAGACTAGTAGACCAGTCATTTAGTTTACCCTACAGTCGACACCAAGTACCTAGCACGATGCATCCTGGGGTCGGGGAGGGCAGCTGCAGTCACTGTCCAAAGCGTGCCGCTGCCTCAATCCCATATTTGCAGCATCTGTGAAATAGATGCAATCACCACATGGATCAGATCGGAGGCATCTCTGGAAGCATTGAAGGTCCTATGAGCACTGCAAATGACGATGTTTTTGGTCGCACGGTCTCGAGACTTTCGGAGACATCTGGCCTATGGACTTGACATGAGGCGATCCTTTCGATACTGCTTGCAGCTTCCTGGCTGCTGGTAGCCGTGGCTGAGCCCAGCCTGGCAGGACGCTGGGGATGTGCCCACAAGGCACGTCAACTGTTTGTATGGTTATATCTATCTATCTATCTATCTATCTATCCATCTATCTATCTATCTATCTATCTATCTATCTATCTATATATATACATACATGCATACACGTGTATACATATGTCTAACTAATATCAATAAATACATACATATATATATATAGGCTACATGTGGGAGTTGTTGTGTCATTTGAGTCATGTGTTTGTTTGGGTGTGAATGGGGCTGAAACAAACCGCTTGGGCTCAACGCGAACACCCAGGTGTGGTCAGGACACTATTCACAGTGATAGTGACGGACATGAAACCAATACCCTTCTTGCCCTGCCTCTGCATGCCAGACTTGCTTGAAGCTACAGCCCAGATGCTTTGTCACTAGATTGGCGGTGACGGTCAACCAGTGCTTTGGTCATCGCAGAGCAAGCAGTCCCCTAGTCTTTGTGTCTTTCGCTCCTGTGCCTGAGGAAGCACCATCTTGAACAAGCACAAGCCCAGGAAAGCGTCGACCCCTCAACTCCCTACGCCAAAACCGCCATCCACGAAAGTCCCGAGATCGATCAGGCTTATCCCCCGAAGCCCTTCAATCACCCGAAACGATATGGCTCAAGTTTTGCTCGAAGCTTCAGAGGCGGGGATCCGGTCGAAAGAGTCCACCATGGTCCTTACACTCCCTCTCTCACTTTGTAGCATCGTCCTGGTTGCTGCAGATCCCGCTCTCTTCGAACCCGACCTTTTCACCGGCGTACAGCAGCAGCTAAGGGGGCCGGCAGATCTTGATCCTTTTGGTGACACTGTCGAAGAAGATGGCCGCAGTGAGAAGTGGCTGAGAGACATAAGCACGCGGACCAAGAACCACTTCAAAAAGCTCCTGCAGCCTCTTCAGACTCCGATCGTGCAGGAGCACCAGGGTTGACCATCCTCGACGGATACGTCAACTACACGATGCAGCTGGTTGCAAATGCCACGGGCCATGAAGTCGTTTGGAACAGGACAGGCCGTTGGCTGTCCGAGGAGCCCCGAGCGCTAAGGCCCCGCAAGCAGGAGCTGCCGCCCAGTCAACAAGATCTTACTCTACCTGAACAAGGAGATGGAGGTAGTGTGGAATCTCAAGACCATTGTTGACAGAAAGCGGTGGGGTGTCGGAAATGTCATCACCTCCTCGCCCTATGGCCCGCATGGTGAACATCCAGAGCGCTGGCGGGCAAATGGTTCATTCCCGCTTCCCGCTGCTGCACCGAACAACAGCATTCTCCTGCAGGACAGCAGTGCGGGTTTAGGGTTGTGGGATTCAGGAGTTAGATTTTAGGCGGCTAGAGCTTCTGCCTCATGTCCATCAGGACAAGAGAATCAATTTGGTGTTCCACATCAAGCCTGATGTTGAAGAGCACGAGAACAAGTATGCGAAACAACTCCAGGCCGACTACGAGTCCTTGGTCCACAACATCAACGATGCAAGTCAAAAGATCAGCGATCTCCGGGCCAGGCTCTGGAAGATGGAAGATTTTGCAAAGCAGTTCATCGCCCTTCCGTCCGGCGTATGGAACAAGATCGATGCGAACTGAAGCTTTTGTTGCATGCGATTCACTTTTGACTCGGGAACCATCTCCCGTGTTTTCCTTGAGGTAAGGTGCCTTGTCACCTGGCTCGGTTTTGCGCGTTTTGGTGCCCACAAGAGGCACGACCCATAGAGGCTTTGATGCTGCGTGATGCTCACGTCTTGGAGTGCCGTTTACAGTGCCAGGCCCTGTCGTGTCCAGCGGAAGTTCCCTCGCCCGCACAACTGTCCGAGTGTATAGTGCGAGTTTCAAAAGCCGTCACGACAAAGCCCTAAAAGCCAATAACACAAGAAGCTGCAAGAAGCTTATCCCACAAACCCAAATAACGTTAGTTTCTCCACAGGCCCGCCAATTTCTCAACAGCCATCAAGCGCCCAACTGGCCCAACCCTGCAACACATCGCAACTCCGAAACCGAAGCGTTGAGTTTCCTGAGCATGAAATCCGAACCTCATATTGGCAACCCCCAAATCCCGAAAACCCTACTGCTACTTGCCTTCATTCGAGCAAAATGCCAAAAACCTACAACGAACGAAACGCTATGCATACCACAGCCCCTCAAGCCGCAAGCCACCATGACGTCGGGTTCTTTGCCCAAGAACCCCATAATAATGCTTCCAGAATCATCCTGTGACACTCCTTATATAAGGACCCCGATGTCGTACCATTCCGGATGTCGGGTCCTTTGGCCCGTAGAGAACATGGCGAACGCGAACCGTAGACGGTATCGAAGAAGGCTTTTGAGATCCTGACAGATAGAAGCCCGACAAAAGCAGCTAAATCTTCGCGACTCACAGGAACGTCCTACTAAGTTGCGGTACACCTTCTGGTAACCAACACCCTAGTACCAACCGCCTACATGCCGCGGAAGTGAAGCCGGAAAACGGCAGACGTATAATCTGCGTAATTGAGTACTTAAGCAGGATCTGATTCGGGTCCGACGAGCGATCCCGTGTCGATTGCCGTAACCTCGGTTAAGACATCAGTCCAGCAGCCGCCGCTTGTTGGAGTTCAGGGTTTACGACGGCGTGCGAAATATCGGCCCAAACGTGACTTCAAACGGGCCGCGACAATGGTTGTAACGGCCATACAGATGTAAGCACATACCGTCACTGCTGCCACCAGCTATTCTTCGATGGACTGACCTTGGGATGGTGCATTCAGATTCTGATAAGGTCGCGTATCTCCCAGAGTGGCGCTATGAAGGCTCGGAGGATGCCAGCAAAGCAGCCCAGAAAGTCTCATTCCCATCTAGAATTTTTGCAGCCGTTCCAGTGCTGCAGCCTCTGTAGCCATAGCCATTGACTGCGAGGTGCCAATTGGGAGACGATCAGCGAGCATACAACGCACTTGCTGCGTCTTGCCGGAATTGTAGGGTTCAGGAGTCGAAGTGTGCAGACCGGCCTGGAAAACTCAGAGCTGTAGTGCATGCTTGGCTTAGCGATCATCCTCTGCACCATCCGTTTCGTGGGGACACGCTCGCCTGTGTGGGCCAGGTGTTGAAGGGACTTGCTGATCTTTTCCGTGGTTAAGCCCTTGCAGCAACACCCGGCAGAACCACCCCGAAGTTTGCTTCACATGATTTCGGCCCTCAGACAAGTCAGCTCCACGAAGGCTGTTTTCCCTGGAGATGGAGCCTAATGGCCGCGGGCTCGGTTTTCACAGAATGAATGGTAAATTGTTATTTAAGTTAAGCCACCTTGGTCATACAATTTTAACAGCATCCAGCCTGAACTGGGAAGACAAAGCTCGGAAGTGACGGCCGTAAGAGCTTGAACTCGTTCCTTTGATTTGCAACCCTGTGACTAAGAGACGCGCAAAAGCGAACAGACCCACACACACACACACACAAGCACAAGTGCAAACACACACGCACGCACAGACGTGTATGTCTCTGGAAACCTATATCTAAATCCACATTTACAGGGTTCATACATACATACATACATA
>CAJNJA010000060.1:0-10669 GCA_905231915.1 Symbiodinium necroappetens | reverse complement strand
CCTAAACCCTCAACCTTCAACCCTAAGCCCTAAACCCTCAACCTTCAACCCTAAACCTTCAACCCTCAACCCCAAACCCAAACCCCCGAAGTCGACCCTTCTTTGCTGAGGACACAACTCCCTGCTCCGACATTCCTGGGCTCGCAGGTTCTAGAACGGTTTAGGTTGTAGGGTTTAGGGTGTAGGGTTTAGGGATTAGAGTTTCGGGTTTAGGGTGTAGGGTTGATAGGGTTCAGGGTTTTTTGGGTTTAGGGTTTAGGGTTTAGGGTTTCGGGGTTTACGGGTTTAGGGATTAGGGATTCGGGTTTAGGGGTTTAGGGACTAGGGACTAGAATTACGGTGAACCCCCAGATAGTTGGAGCATGGGCTTAGAAGGATTGGCGCTAGGATCCCCTATACTTTACCTTAAGGGCATGGGGATAATGATGCTCTGGTATCTTCTTCACCTGGACCCCAAGAAACCTATATTTTTAGGGGGGGTCCTTGTTATGATTTCCCTTTTCTACGTCCATAAAATGCTAGGTCATGTAAGGCTTTAGAGGGCTTTAGGCTCTAGGGTGATAGGGTATAGGGCTTCAGGGTTTCTATTTTTGTTAATTAACGGCTTTGCGTTTCATGGCTCAGGGCTTGTGGGTTTAGGGCTTAGGGTTGCGGGTTTGACATGGATTTCCCAAAATCAGGGGGGGCGGGCGGCTTTTCTACCCAGAGACTCCATTCTCCCTTAGTTCAGGAATATACGTTGCACTGTAGTAGGATCCCTAATATCCTGAATTTAAAAGGAAGATACCCAATATACCTTACATTGTGATAGAATACATAATATGTTTTAAGGCATCTTTCTTAATAAAGGGAAGTTGGAGTCTCTGGGTACATAGGGTTTTCCGATAAAATAGGGGGCCCTAATATAGTACCCTAAATAGTAGGCTCCTTATTATACGGACCCCAAAATAAGGTACCCTAATTTTCGGAAACTCCCACATGAAGTCGCCCCTACATTACCGCTGCTGCGCTTACTCTCGGCGGCTCGGCAGGAGCTTCCGGATCTGCTAGGTCCATAGCTAGGATCTGGGGTTTGGGGTTTGGGATGTGGGGTCGAGGTTTAGGGTTTCGGGTTTAGGGTTTGGGGTTTGGGATTTAGGATTTGGGGTCTAGGGTTTTGGGTTTGGGGTTTAGGGTTTGGGGTGTAGGGTTTAAGTATATTTCTACAGCTATGAGGCATCTCCGTGGCCGATCAAACGACCAGCATGTACGCGTTTTTTTCATCCAAGGCTTCGCATCGCTGTTGGGGGAATCACTATGTAAGGTGGCTGTCGCCTTCTTAAAGGGTGCTTCGGTCTTGTCTCCATTGGCTGGCAAAGGTCCAGGGTCTGCGCCTCCAAGCGCGCAGTCAACTGCAGCAAATCGCAGCACAGCTTAGACCCTGGTCGACTGGCTGAGAGACTCCGTCATGCTTTTCATCAAATCGTGACTTTCATGAACGCCTCCTTGATCACCAATCTTCTTTGGACTGTAGCAGCAGCAGATGATGGTTTGTCCCTTGTCTCCTCATTTTTGCTTTTTTTATCGCAGAAAGCGTTGAAACCCTTGCCGATGTCTTCCATAGCTTCTTGGACTCTAGCGCACTTCGATGCCCTCTTGATGCCCTATACACCCCTAAACCCCTAAACCCTAACATCCCAAAGCGTCCTAAGCCCCGAACCCTAAAACTTCGCGGATCTGGTGTTCACGGAGACAGGATCCGGGGATCGGGTCGTTTGGCTTTAGGGCTTGGGGACTTGTGGGTTTCAGGCTTTAGGGTTTCAGGCTTTAGGGTTTCAGGGTTTGGGGTTTCAGGGTTTAGGGTTTCAGGGTTTAGGATTTCAGGGTTTAGGGTTGAGGGTTTTAGGGTTTAGGGTTTAGGGTCTAGGGCTGTGGGGCTTTCGGGTTTAGGGTTTAGCGCTTAAGGCTTATAGGGTTTATAGTTTAGGGGTTCCGTGCTTATCGGACTAAGTGACCGAGTATAGGCATGCTGTGATTAGGCTTCGCGAGCCTCTCACCCCAATTCTTGATCTCCTACTGCTGTCAGCTGGCAGCTCAATTTCGGGAGCCCTATAAACCCCAAACCCTAAACCCCAAACCCCAAACCCTAAACCCCAAACCCTAAACCACAAACCCTAAACTAAACCCCAAACCCGAACCCCTCAACCGTTTGCTTTCTGGGATTTACAGTTCCGGGGGTCGTGGATCCTGGGGCTTGGGGCCAGGCGGCTGTTGGTCTAGACTAGGTTGGCCCTGCAAACCCTAAGCCCACAAAACCGTCCATGGATGCTACGATTTTGGAACAAACCCTAAACCCCCACAACCGTCCATGGATGCTACGATTTTGGAACTAGGACCTCAAAACCCTAATAAGGTGGTCTTGTAGGGCCTAATTCCCTAACCGTAGTATCCATGGACCCTCCCCTAAACGAAAGAAGATCCTCTTAAGCCCAAAGGGAAATGACTGCAACCCTCCCACAGGCAGATAAGAGCAGAGGCATGTCTTAAGGCCTCTGATGCAAGCAATCCCCTGAAGGCTCTAAGAGGCACATATTTACGGGCTTTTGGGGACCTCAACGCTAAGGACGGCTTAGGAATTGGGGTTGACGGGTATTATAAGGGTTCCTTTAAGGTTACAATAAGGGTTTTTGGTTGGACCAAAGAAGGCTTTTGGGCTATTTTGAGCCTTTGGGATATAGTGATATAGAGGCAAGGTTTAGGGTTCAGTAGGTCGTGTTCGGGTTATGTAAGGACCTTGCTGTGGTATACAAAGGGTACGTAAGGGTTCTTAGTGTAGGGGCTGCTTTAATGAGAGTGGGGTTTCGAGGGGCGTAATACCTCCAACTAGCCGCGGAAACGGAACATTCAGGATCCCAACACCCCAAACCCCAAACCCTAAACCTAAAATCCATATCATGCTTCTCAGTAAGGCTCGGTTCAGAACCGCAAGGCATTCAGGCTTAAGACTCTTAACTGAGTAAAAACACACCTGTGGCTCCGACTACCTACAGCCTCAGAAAGTTGGAACATAGATTTAGGATCTTTACTTTAAGGACACTATATTGATGTTCCAACTTTCTGGCTTCTACTGCACCCTTGCCAAATCCAGTGATGCAGGGGCCTGTAAAACTTGAACAAGGATTTCGGGTGCACCGTATACATGGAACCCCAAAGAAGAGGACTTATTCGGACCATTGCAACCCCAATGTTGGATGCAAAGCCTTGACGAAACCTCTCTAAAACCTCTTTGCGGCAACCTGTAGAAGAGAGCTCTCCAGGTACTCTGACAAATCCTGTCACCCCCTGTACAAATACAAACCCAGTCACAGAATCCCTCTACAAACAAAGGCGACGAACTAACTCAAGAACATTTAATTTAACAGGGAACAACTTCAACATCAAACGGACCCTAAACCCTAATCGGAAACCCTAAACTCTAAACCCTAAACCCTTAAACCGGTATAGCCCTGAGTTCCCAGCCATCTCGAAGCCCTGTGCCGGGAGCGAGGTTTGAGTGTTATGAGGGTTTAGGGTTGAGGGCTTGGGTAGGGAGCTCGTTCTGTGGGGGACGATGAGGGCTCCTTTGCAATTCAGATCCTGCACGTAAAGAAAGGGGTATGGGCTCTTTCTCTTTCTTTCTCTCTGTCTCTCTCGGTCTGTCCGTCTGTCTGTCTCTCCCTCTATATGTATGTATGTATGTATGTATGTATGTATGTATGTATTTTTTGGGGTGGACGTGCTCTTAGTGTCATAAGACCAGGCACATTCAACACCGTCGAGAAACTCAAAGAGGAACCCTCTTGTCACGCAAAGGCCTGAAGCCTTAACTTATCACCCTAAACCCGAAACGCTAGACTCCTAGAACCTATAGCCTTCGTATATGGGTGGTAGTTAGTGTTGCTTTTATTGTCCTGTTTTTATAAGGCTGCCGTACTATATATTGGGCACAAAAAGAGGAACCCTAATTTAGAGATCATATAGCGTTTCGGACTGAGACGCTTGAACAATCATGGGGTCCTGGCAGCGGCGAGGGGAGGCGAAGTTTATGGAAGCAACTGGACCGTGGTTAATGCAAGGGTGTCAAAAATTAAGTAGTTGCTTGCTAACTGAAGGGGTATATGGCTGTAACGGCTGTAAGACTACATTACCCATAGGCTCCTTAGTAGTTCCTTGTCGGGATTACCTTATAGGGTTTTGAATATGAACCACAAAAAGGAACTACTTAGGAGCCTATGGGTACCTTAAGGGCACCATCAAGAAAGTCTTCGCGCATTCTTTAATTGGATACACTGGCAGGTCTCAGTTTCCATTCGGGATCCTCGTGATCGATCAGACGAGAAGCAGATTCCATCAGGCACTCCTCTTTGCACGCCTCTTTGCATGATATATGATGAAGTGGCAAATACTTACCACTATGGGCTTTCAGACAATCATCTGGCCAGTATATAGACTCTGAATGTCTGAGAAGCAATATCCTTGTTAAGAGGACCAGTAAATGAACGAGTCCAACATGTCCTGCAAGCACGAGACGACGTTCTCAGCCTTAAAAAAACGCAACCTAACTCCAAAAAGGGGCAGACGACCGTTGAAGGTTTCTGCGTTTAGGGCGCAGCACCTCGTCCCGATGGCGAGCCAGCTGCGTCTTCAGGAGGATTGACATGGCCTTCCAAAGGCATGACAACTTGTGAACCAGTTCTCAGTGCCTGATCCTGTTGGTTGGAGTTCACAACTCGTCGGACATAAGATGGAACATTGAAACGGTTGGGGTCGCGCGTTTACTCCAGCAGATCTGATCAGGAATGGTTTGCTGGAACGGATCTCTGGAGATAGTTCGCAGTACCTAGGGAACATGCAGACCCAAACCCTACAGCCCAACCTCCAAGACCAATATAAGCACGTAAACCTCTCAACCCCAAAGCCCCCAAGCCCCTCAGCCAGAAACCTTGAACCCTACCTTGCTACCCATAGGCCCAAAAAGTGGTTCCTTTTTAGGATTACCTTATAGGATTATAAATATAGACCATAAAAAGGAACTACTTAGGGGCCTATGGGTAAACCCTAAACCGTTCGACCCTGAAGCCGTAAAGGTGAACCCTAAACCTCCGAGCACCTGAACCAGAAAGTTAAACCCCGAAAGCCCCAAGACCCGATATAACCACGAAGCAACTCTTGTGGATCCGTTCACGGAACACCCTGCTTGAAAGAGTTTGGGGTCTTGGGCGTAAGGAAGAACGCAAACCTCTTCACAAGTTTTTTTTTTAAGAGCTCCTGAAAAGGGGCTCTTAGGAGTTTGGTACAGCGACTCATAGGCAACAGAGTCTCGGGGATGAACAGAATACATAGGGTTTTATACGACGAACATATCTTTCGACCTCCTGATGTAACTGCCACAAGCAAGGCAATGAGGCTTTCGGGTAACTACTACCAGCAAAGCAAGCTCAAAGGAAGCAGCAGGCAGCTTGCATGCGTGTCGGTTTGTGCATATACTACAGTACACGTGAACAGACACACTAGTCGCACCGAGAAGACCGGTAGAGAACTGAACAATGCTGCTGATGCTAACAGCAGCTCGTAAGCTCATGATGAGCCTATGAGCACGAGGTAAAAGCCGCACACTGCAAAACCTTGCGAACTAGGTAACCAGTCGCGACAAATTCAACATCCGGGCTCTGGGACGAGGGCGCGCATATATCTCAAAAACTGTTGAGGATTGCGGAGTGTCTTACGAAGCCAGATCGGCAACCTGTCCAAACCACACCGGGGATCTACATGTCCTAATCTGGGGGCCTTTGTAATTGGCGTAGGCTTTTTGTGGCAAATAAGAGTATACCTTAAGGGTCCAAGTACTCCTTATTATGGTACTTTGGGGCATTCTGGGGTATCAAAAGCCATAAATACGGACTACTTGGACCCTCAGGGATATTTCCCTATAGATAGCCTGCGACGATCCATTTGGTTTTGACTAACGTTGATACCTACGCAGGCCCCAAAATGGCACGAACGGATCTGTTCTCCCTGCATCGTGTCCATACTATTTGGAGTTCGACATGTGACAGCCCGTGGCAAGGCTTGGCAGACTCCTATAAGGTAATCCCAACAAGGAGCTACTTAGGGGCCTATGGGTAGCCCTAAACCCTAAACCCCTAAAACCCAGGTCAAGACCGTAACTGAACCTTCAAGAACCTACCTTGTTTGGAGTTCCTCGGTATGATTCCTATATAGAGGTCCTTAGAAAGGTAGTCCAGGTAGTCTTTTTGGCAGGGGTTTGGGTAGAGGTGAGGTCATCATGAAGCTTTGATGAACCATGACCAGAATATTGAAATGTCTGCCGATTTGCTTCGAGATTCTTCTACATACCAAGACAGCTAAGCTGCTAAGCCTCGCTTTTGCAACACATGCAAAAAATGGTCACTAAATGAATGACGAGAGAAGGATCACCCCTGCCAGGTGCAGGGAATCGCCATCTGTGTCCAGCGCTGAGCAGCTACGAACAAACAGTCCAACATTATCTAATATTGGGGCCTCGATAGGCAGATGATCATCTAACAATGCTTAGATAGTTAAGGAACGCTGAGGAATAGTGTTGGTATCTATTCAGACCACTATTTTGCGGCCACCTTTGCGGCCTCGCGCCTAAACTAAATCCTAAAACCCTAAACCCCAAGCCCTAAACCCCCTAAACTCCTAAAGCCCTAAAGCCCTAAAACCCTGAAGCCCTAAAACCCTAAACCCCTAAAGCCCTAAACCCTAAATCCTAAAACCCTCAAGCCATGTCTACCGGCACGGGTTCACCGTCCACACTATCTCCACACTACTTGAAGGATCATGGGACTTAGTAACTAGGGTGCTAAATAAGGCAGCCGCGCTTATAATTGATTACAACCTCAATAAAAATGCTTATAACTCCATTTACCAAGTCCCATGAACCTCCAACTAGACTATCAAAGCAGTGCTTGTTAGCTGTTCAGGGTCTTGGTTTAGGGCCTACCTGGGGATCCAAAAATTTACTGTTTTGGGGGTTAGACCGTGTAATTAAGGGGTCATAACCTATACTGTTTTGCAGCGCATAGAAATGGAAAGAGTTAACAGAAAGCCACCGAATATCAGTTTCCCGCTAGAAGGGGAGGTTTGCAGGCTCTGGGAAGACATCAGCACCAACGCTGGACAAGAAGACATCGGCGCGCGACAAACCTCGATGCAAAACGCCCTGCGGCATGGCGGGTTATAGAGATCGACTCCCTGGGACATGTTTTTGGGTTACGCGGCCACGCGTGTGAGACTTTCGAGGACTTACGATTTCAGGGCTCAGTAATCGCAGCTTCTCGGGCTCCGCTTCTTCATGGTTTGGGATGCACCACTTTGCTATCACAGCCTATATTTAAGTGATCGGCTACCAAACAACCTAAAAACTGAAACCTGAACCAACTGGGAGTTCGATGGCAAGCCCTACGAAATCACTGCAAGGCTTCTTTGGGGTTCGGGTTTCGAGGTTGCGGGCTTTTGGGTTTATATAAGGGTTTAGGAAACCCTAAACTCTAAATCCCAAAACCCCTAAACCCTAATAGGTGTTAGGCATTTTAGGGCTTAGTGGGCAGAGATTGTTTTAACTGTGAAGCCCCACTAAACTAAATCCTAAGCCCTAAACCCTCAACTGCAAACTAGACCCCAAAGAATCAAACCAAACGACTTGTGAGTGAGTCCCTTCAAAGCATTTGGCCAGATTCGAAAGTGATGTCAGGTCGTAGCAGCAGCAGCTGCAGGAGGAGTAGTAGTAGTAGTAGTAGTAGTAGTAGTGGTAGCGGTAGCGGTAGTGGCAGTAGTAGTAGTAGTAGTAGTAGTAGTAGTAGTGGTAGTGGTGGTAGTGGTGGTGGTAGTAGTAGTAGTAGTAGTCGTAGTAGTAGTCGTAGTAGTAAAAAAAGTAGTTATCATAGCACAACATATAATTGCAATACACAAACACTGTGGTCATAGTGCAAGTAAGAAGGTTGATTTCTGAGAAGATGCCTGCGGTAAGATTGCCAGGTTCACTTCTTCCCCGAGGGGTCGACCTCTTTCAAACACAGGAGGAGTCCTCAGTTTTAGGAAGAACAACCGGATTAAAAGCGTAAGGCAGAGGGCTGCTGTACCGGCACCTTGCAGGCAGAAGCTATAAGCCTTGTTAAAACTGGTCAAACATGCAACCCTAAACCCTGAACGTCCAAACGGCCCTAAACCTTCAACCCAAAACCCTAAACTCCTAAACCCCTAAACCTTAAACCGTGAGGCAGACTGGCAGGCTCAGAATCAAGCCAAAAGTTTGAACTCGACGATGTGGGTTGTAAACAAGTTTGCCTAGGATATTCTTCTTGATCCTTCTTAGTTGACTGACATGTCGTTTTTCAAAGTTAATTCAGGGCCCCTTCGTAAGAAAAAACAGGCACAATAACGAGACCAACACTTCAGAAGTTCAGAGGGTAGAAGCAGAAGTTCAGAGGGTAGAATTCCAGTCAAGGGCCCGGGAAAAGGCAGCGAGCCCACGCGAGCAGATTATGGGCCAGTGCCCTTGCACAGCCAACAGGCCGCCCGCAGCGAAAAATCATGAGCCCGAGACGCAACCCGTCCCATGGAATTGTTTTTTGTTCTCTCTTTTTCTCTCTCTTGCTTGCTTGCTTGCTTTTGTTTTTTTCTCTCTCTCTCTCTATATATATCTCTCTCTCTCTCGCTCTCTTTCTCTCTCCCTCCCCCCTCTCCCTCCCTCCGCATACATACACAAGCAGATCATATACATCTGTGTGTGTATATATATGTATATATATGTATACGTGTATATATATACACATATCGTATTTATTTGTTTGTTTACATATGATATATATATATATATCATATAAAACCACATGAATACTATAAATGTATGTATATGTATGTCTGTGTATGCATGTATGCATGTATGCATGTATGTATGTATGTATGTATGCATGTATGTATGTATGTATGTATGTATGTAAGTATGTATGTGTGTGTGTATATATGCGTGTATGTGTATGTGTATGTGTATGTGTATGTGCATGTGTATGTGTATAGGTATAGTTATAGGTATATGTTTATGTTTATGTATATGTATGTATATGTATATATGTATATGTATGTATATGTGTATATAGGTATATATGTATATATGTATATATGTATATATGTATATATGTATAAATGTATAAATGTATAAATGTATAAATGTATAAATGTATAAATGTATATATGTATATATGTATATGTATATATATATACATATATGTATATGTGTATATCCATAAATAAATAAATAAATAAATATATATATACATATATATGTATACGTACACATGTGTGCATAAAACATGTATATATATATATGTGCATAGATCACATATATGTTTCTATACATTACATACTGTACACATCTGCATTTATATATACATACATACATACGTATATATATATATATAATATGCGAAGGTCTTACAGTGGGTTGGAGGGTCCGGTAGGTATTGAGGCTGTAGGTGGCAGAATCATTGGCGGCATTTTTGATGCCATCGGAACCAATCTATCTCAGCCTTATGGCGACGATTAATGTTACAAGCCAGGAAACCTAATCTCCAAACCCGTTTAAATCCTAAAGATCCTAAACCTTGCACCCCCGAGCCTAAAGCCGAAGCACAGCTGATCATACACCATGCGCACTTATAACATCCACTTTCAGGAGCCGAAGCCCCAGTTATAGATAAGGTAACTATGCTAGAACTACTTATAACCCCAGCTACGCTAGCTATATCTGTACTTACTAAGTCCCATGATCCTCCAAGTCCCCGTCTAGTACACTTATAGAAGCCTGTTACAACTATAACAGGTCCCTACAACGAGTGCTGTAATTTACCATACTAAGTCCTATGATTCTCCGACTCGGGTTTCGGATGGGAACTTGGGACCGACTTGCTACTTTTGCATTCGTGCCCCAAACCCTCAACCGCCTCAACCTGAACCCTAAGCCCTAAAACCCTCAACCCTAAAACCACAAACCCTGAACCCTAAAACCCTAAACCCCTAAAACCCTAAACCCCTAAAACCCTGAACCCCCTTGGTGTAGAGGAAAGAGTGGTCAGAGGGCTCAGTCCGAACTTGCACTGGGGCCTCTCGGAGCGACTCTGATCGAGCACCAAGGATTGGAGCATTTCTTTTTAAATGCAGTTTGTCGGGTGTAGGGCTTAGGGCTTTTAGACATAAGAGTGTGTGGGAGAGAGAGATACAGAGAGAGAGAAAGAGAGAGGGAGAGCAAGAGAGAGAGAGAGAGAGAGCGGGAGCAAGAGAGAGAGAGAGAGAGAGAGCAGAGAGCAAAAGAGCGAGAGAGAGAGAGAGAGAGAGATGCAAAGAGAAGGGGAGAGAGAGAGAGCAGAGAGCAAAAGAGCGAGAGAGAGAGAGAGAGAGAGAGAGAGATGCAAAGAGAAGGGGAGAGAGAGCAAGAAGGAGAGGCTGTTCAAGACAAAGCATCTGGTATCCTTTCTACTCTCTGCTTTGGGAACTTTAAGCGCCTCGCCGCAAAACATGCTCAACCGGTCCTCACACTGCCCCCCAAACCCTAAACCTGTAACCCTAAACCCTAAACTCTAAAACCCTAAACCCCCCAAACCATAAACCC
>CAJNJA010000049.1:0-18461 GCA_905231915.1 Symbiodinium necroappetens | reverse complement strand
AACCCTAAACCCATACAAACCAGAAGAGGCCCGTTTCCATAGTGGGGATCCGAATTTGAACCTAAACCCTAAACCCTAGGCCCTAAACCCTGAACCCTAAACCCCCAAAACCCTTCAAGCTCAGGATGACTAATGCAAGTGCCTTAAGAATTAGACTAGGGTTCCTTTAAAGGGATCCCTTGAAGAGATTCCTTTGAAGGGTTCCTTTATAAGGGATCTACGATAAGAGCGTTGTATAATATAAGGGGCCTTTGGGGCCCGTTATACTGTACTTATAGTAAGGAGCCCCCAAAATAGTAGATGTAATTCGTAAATTAAGGCCTCTGTACTAAGCCCTAAAGCTCAGAGCCCCTGAACCCAAAACCCTAAACCCAAGCCGAAGCAAGTGACGGGAGGGCAGGTAGAGGAGATCGCCTCTCCTGTCCCGAAAGTCCAGCGGTAAGGGTCCGGGTTTCGGGGTTTCGGGGTTTAAGGTTTATAGGGCTTAGAGGTTTTGGAGGGTTTATAGGGTTTAGAGGGTTTGTGGGGTTTAGAGGGTTTATAGGGTTTAGGGTTGAAGGATGGTGAGTGTGGGGTTCGGTAACGGCTCAAGGGGTTTATGAGAGTTCGAAGGTGAGTAGTTAGCTTGGAAATAAAAGTTCCCCGAAACACCGGTTCAAACGATTCAAGAGACATGGAACTGAGCTTTCTCCCATTTATGTAATCTCCACAGAGAATCTGCACCTAGATCCCAAGGTGCCCAAAGCCCAAACCTCAAACCCTATATAGCCGCCATTGAAACCCCCTCGGCCTTAAATCCTTAAAGGGAACCATGAAAGGAACCCTTCTGTGCCCCTCCCTGCGTCCTCAGCGTGACCACGGAGCAGTCAGCTGCATTCCCGGGCGTTGCGTGCCGCCCGCAGAGAGACCATCGTCGTGCCTTCGCTG
The DNA here is from genome assembly GCA_905231915.1 of Symbiodinium necroappetens. Classification (NCBI taxonomy): domain Eukaryota; class Dinophyceae; order Suessiales; family Symbiodiniaceae; genus Symbiodinium; species Symbiodinium necroappetens. The sequence continues at coordinate 17,534 of CAJNJA010000049.1, read as the reverse complement.
AGATTTGGTGCACATGGGCTTGAAACTCTTGTAATTTGTAGAGCTTTCCCTGAGGGCGGAAGCTTCCGGAAGGGATATTTCCCTAAGGCTCAAAAACGCCCAAAAGCCTTATTCAGTATGGTCTCTGGGCCCGAAAGCCTCAAAATATGAGTCCTACTAGGGTTTGGTAAGAAACCATGGGACACTTGCGGGAAACGTCCACCCCCTCACACCGTGACGGACACAGGGACAATAGATCCGTGGAGCTCTACTATACTTCGCTTTAGAGGGTCAGCGAACACTGGATTGTTTGGGAGATCCAGGTACAAGAAACCGCGGTGGAACCACTGAGCCAAAAACCTCAGAACGTCCCCGAAAGCGTAAAACCATACACACACATATATATATATGTATATACACATACATACATACATACATACATACATACATACATACATGTGTATATATATATATATGTATATATAATAATCTAAACTGTAAGCCCTAAATTCTGTTCCCTATTACCAAAAATCCTCAGGCGAGCCCGGGTGCCCCAAAGATTTGCACGATGAAGCGCTCGTCGCCTACCTGACGTCTCCATTCTTTCCAGCCATCCAGGTTATATAAAGGAACCTACAGGTGGGGAGTAGGGTATATAGGGCTTCTATAAGGCTTCTATAATAAGGTATATAGACCTTCTAATAAGGCTCCTATAACGGTAACTACCCACCTGAAAATGTCCTAGATCCAGGGCTTAGGATTGCTTTGGGGTGGTTACCATAAGGGCTCCATAGGCACTACAGGCGTTGCTAGGACGGTACAGGTTGTAGGGCTTTAGGGTTCATGGGTTTAACCTTTAGCCTCAAAATAGCCCAAAGGCCTTACATAATAGGGCCTTTGGCCCAAAAGCCTTAAAATATGAGCCCTTTGAGGGTAATGGTAAATCCTAAACCCTAAACCCCCACACTATAGTACCCTTTAAATAAGGGACCCTTACAACCCTATAGAACCCCTATGAGTCCTTTTGGGGTTTTCCAGACGATGATTTCCTGTTCTGCCTTCCAGGTTTAAGCCTTCGTCTGTGTGGGGTTCCCTAAGGGTCCATGCACTTTGGCCCCAAAGTACCTATTATATAGGGACTACTTTAAGGCCAAAGTATATACTATTTGGGTACATGGACCCTTAGGGGTTTAGACTTTCAGCTTTTGGGTTTGAGGTTCCCGTTGTTTGGGTTTTTCTGGTTTAGGGTTTAGGGTTTATAGGGGGTTACAGGAAAGGGGGCGAGAAGGTTTTCAGGCCTTTGCTGCACAGAAGGTTGTGCGAGGGGCTGGTAGGGCCCAACATCGGGTATCCCTCAAGACTCCTCTGGGTAGTTCCCTACATCAGATGCCCAAAATTGTACGGCACCCTTATAAGGACCTTAAACCCTAAACCCTAAACTCTAAACCCTAAGGCGCAAAATAGCCCAAAAGCCTTATATAGTATGGTCTTTGGGCCCAAAAGCCTTAAAATATGAGTCCTTAGAACCTTATTGCAAAGGAACGCCCGCAAAACAACACCACGAACCATCACGTCACGGCCACATGCCTCTGAAAGCCAGAAGCCCAGAGACCGCCAAGATGTCTTAGGATTTAGCGAATCCACCTATAGGCCCCTAAGTAGTTCCTTTTTGGGGTTACCTTTTAGGATCCTTGATATAAAATTGGTTAAACCAAAGAGAGGAACTACAATGGAGACTATAGGTAGGGCACAGGGTTCAGGGTTTTCGGTTCAGAGCTTACAGTAGGGCTTGGTGTTTAGGTTAGCGCTTCGGGTATAGCATTGTACAGAGTTGATATAGGGCTTTAGGGTCTCTATGTGGTTATATATAGTATTTAGAGTCCTCGTGTTCGGGTTCTACCGACACTGAAGACTCAGCAGAGGACTCTCGGTGGCCTAGGGTTTAGTGCTTCCAGCTCACGGTGTAAATTTTAGGGGGTTTGGGGGTTGAGGGTTTAGGGCAGAGTGTTTCCAGTTCAAAGTGTAACCCTAAAAGTCAAAGTAGTCGTTATTTATGGTTTTTGGTACCCACAAAGGCCGCAGAGTCCTTAAATAAGGAGTACTTGGACCCTTAGGGTAAGGTTTGCAAACGTAAGTCCTAGAACCCTAAACCCTAAACACTCAGGCGACCTGGGTGTTGCCGGACAAGGCATCTGGCATGATGCTTGCATCCGCCACCCGCAGCCCATCCACCTGCACAAACTCTCCGGAATCAGGACAGGGCTTATAGGGTTTAGGGTATAGGGTTTAGACCAGGGATCAGGGCCGGGCGCAGAAGCCAGGATTCGTAGGGTTTAGAAGCCTCAACACCTGGCTGAAACATCATGGTTCAAAACATCATGGATTCAAGTGAGCGCCTGAAATACACGGCATTCTGGATCCACGACGGTGTTGAGCGCACAGGTTGCCACAGGATGATAGATCGTCCTTTGGGTCCAGGATGCACGGCTTCAGGGTTTTAGGGGGTTAGGGGAGTTTGGGCTGACAACGCTAAAGATTCTTGGGCTTTAGATGGCTTTAGGCTCCACGGTCTTTAGGGTTTAGGTCGTGAGCGTCGTTGAGAAGGATGTAACTATGGGATCGCATACGACTGTTGCTCATGATCTGCTATGGGTGTTCGATATCTGGGGATGGATTGGCAATCTCGAGGCGCAAACCGACCAATCTTCAAGCTTCCCCAGCATGGACGTACTAGTGAGACTGCCCGCTCTCCTACTTTTCAGTTTTGTTAAAGGTTCCATGAACGCCCCAAACCCTAAACCCTAAACCCTACGTCCCAAATTCAAGAAGCAAAGAAATGGTGGTGTCGCGTTGAGGCCTGAGCCTGGAAGCAGGCCTGTACCGACTATACCCATAGCATCATAGGCCCCATAGGGTTTTAGGGTTTAGGGCTTTAGGGTTTTAGGGTTTAGGGCCTAGGGTTTTAGGGTTTTAGGGTTTAGGCTATATCTAGGATCCTATAAGGCAATCCCCAAAAAGGAACTGACTGTGGAGCTTATGGGTATTGACTAGGCAGTTAATTTTCAAGTCTGGTCTGCCTGGAAAGCCTTCACATGCAAAAACCGCTAGCAGGGATTTAGAGAAAAAACACTTGGGGGGGGGGGGAGAGCCCAATGGACACGTAAGCTAGGGGATTGGGAGTAGCATACCAGAATAATTATATTATGGGGTCTATAGTTTCACACGATTTCGCCTAGCCCTTCTAAAGAGTATACTTATCTGGGCATTAAGATAAACCGAAATAATTCCAAACCTTAAACCAGAAACCCTGAATGGGTACCTAAACCCAGGCAATCAAGCCTGAACATCCCAGAACCCTAGACTCCTGAACCCCAAACCCGCACCTCAAGCCCTAACGCCTTCTAGCGCCCTTATAGACCCCTGAACCCTAATCTCTTATAGATCCCTTACCCTTACCCTCAAAGGACGCACATTTAAGGCTTTTGGGCCCAAGGACCTTATTACATCAGGCTTTTGGGCGATTTTGATGCTAAGGGCTATGAGTCTTCATTGTAGTTCCTTAACGGGGCGCCTTATAGGTTCCTAACTGTGAATATTAAAGTTGGCCTAACCCCAAAAAAGGGACTACAACGGAGGCTATAGCTAGTACCACGCTTATAGACCCCCTAACATATCGATCCCATATAGACCCCTGAACCCGAAGTCTTATAGATCCCTTGTGGAAACCTTATAGACCCCCTAAGCATTGGAGAGCACAATTCAGCGCGGATTCTGCGCATAGGAACGAATCCAGGCCTGGCGAGGGTGGAGTTCGGCTTGGTCGTTGGGATTTTGGGGTTTTGGGGCTTTGGGGTTTAAGGTTTAAGGTTTTGGGGTTTGTGGGTTTTGGGATTTTGTGGTTTAAGGTTTAGAGGTTTTGGGGTTTAAGGTTTGGGGTTTTGCGGTTTAGGGTTTTGTGGTTTAGGGTCTAGGGTTTAAAGTTTATAGGGCTTAGGGGTTTTAGGGTTTAAGGTTTAGGGTTGCGGGGGCTAGGGTTTAAGGGTACGGGTTTAGGGTCAGTAGGGGTTCGGGCTTTAAGGTCATAGGGTTTAGGGGCTTCGGGCTATAAGGTTAAAGGTGTAGGGCGGGTTTGCCGGTTTCGCTGGGCTTCGGGGCTTGGGACATTCCGGGCTTTCTGACGAGTCTGTCCACCGAGGATGCGGTCCAAAGTACATAAACTTGCCAAGCAACCCTACGGGAAGTGCTAATGTAAACCGCTGACTAATAATCTGCCCTCCCTTAAAACAAAAAGATGATAAAAGGCACCACTGACTCATGATCTGCACTCCCTCAAATAAAGAAAATAAAATGGGACCCTCAATCACACCGGCGATCGTAAAAAACTCCACACCCTACGGCTAGACAGGCCCCCATATGAACTCGTGGTTTAAAAGAGGGGCCTTAATTGTTAGAATAGGGCATTGAGTTATATGATATATACACATGAAACTACTAGAAAGCAAATCATATGTAGGTGGTCTAGTTTTCGGATCTTGAACCACGTCATCGGTTTCAGCAGCTTCTTTTGTGCGCCCACAGAATCGGTCTTTCGAGATACATTGTACTCTAACGGCAACACAAGGAAGCCTGAAGACAAGTAATATGCTAATATTATCTAGTCGCCTATGTTGCCCTATTATGACCTGTCTAGAGTCTTAGAGGAACCCTGATTTTTTAAAGAAAAAAACATAAACCCGGCCATGTAGACAGAATACACCCCAAAGCCCTAAACTTCTGAATCCCAAATCGAAAAAACCCCAAACACCCCAAACCCCCAAACCCCCAAACCCAAAACCGTATCGTATCTCCCTTGCAAGCGCCGGACCGAACCTCCCAAAGAGCGTCGCTTTGCAGGTCCGTGCCGAAGCGCTCCGACAAGGCTTTCGGGATCAGCACCTTCAAGGGGGCCTAGAAGGGCTTTTAACAGCAGGGGTAGCCTAAAAGGGTACCGTTTCGGGTTCTACGATAGGGTCCCCTTAAGGCGGTGGGTTTTGCGGTGTTTTGGGTTTTAGATTTTAGGGGTTCAGGGTTGCAGGCTGTATGGCGCTCTGTGGCTTAGCATGTTATGAGAGTCTTACGACAAGTTCTTTGGCACTGCGGGCGATGTGGCATGCTATAAGGTTTCTTAAAGGATGGTGTAAGGAATTGGGGGCTTACGGGATTATTTTTGCTTTAGGCCCTTTTAGGCTTTATAAGGGCTTTAAGAGTTTAGGGGTCCAAGGCTTGCAAGATGTAGGGCTTATGGATTGGGCGTTTAAGCTTCAAGGCGTAGGCTGCGGTTTCGAGCAGCAGGATTAACTTCTAGTGTTGAATGTTTCGTTTGCGGGAATTTGGCCCTAAACTTCCAAGCCCTGAACTCTAACTCAAGCCGTAGAAACCCCTACTATTCTAGAACCCTGAGTGAACTGTTCATAGATCCCTGTGCGCCCATTCCAAAAACCCAACAAACACCTTCCTTAACCCCGCATTCTCTAGATTTCTCGTTTAACCGGAAGGCCCAGGATTTCATTACAAGCAGAATCTAATCTTGAACTCACCACAACGACCGAGATATATCACGACAATGATGTGCACAACCCTTCTAGGAGCCCTCATACATAGATAGACCTCTCTTATCATTAGGGCCCTAGAAGAGCCGGTCTAGAACTCCTTGGAATCTCTATCGAACCATAGACCCCCTCAGCCCTAAACCCTAAAACCCGAACCCCTCCCAGAGACTTAGGGGCCGAGTACCTTAGCCCAAAAAAAAGGTTAATTAACCTTTTGAATTATAGTAGGTTCATATAATCCCCAAAAGGCTAAAGGTTACCTACTCAGCCCCTAAGGAGAGGATCCAGCAATGCCGTCCAGCCACTTCAAGGTCGCCAAAGCCCTTCAAAGAGGGCTGGTCCAGAAACTTGATCCCCTCCTTGCAATCGCTGCTCGCCCATAGGTCCCTAAGTAGTTCCTTTTTGGGCTTACCTTATAGGATTCTAAATATAAACCATAAAAAGGAACTGCTTAGGGGACTATTGGGTGCGTTAGGCGTTCACGTTGGGTGTTGGGGGCGTAGGGATGGAGGTGTGAAGTTTCTGGTCAGGGCTTTCGAATCATATTCGGGGTCCTACTATAATTCAAGAGAGAGAGAGAGAGAGAGAGAGAGAGAGACAGAGAGAGAGAGAGAGAGAGAGCGAGAGAGAGAGAGAGAGAGAGAGATATATGTATATATATATGTTCCTTAACCCTAAACCCTATTGAGCTGAGGCAGGGATGTCGGAAGGTCTGGGTAGTACCTGTAGTCTCCATTGTAGTTCCTTTTTTTGGTTCAACCAATCTTATATTAAGGATCCTAGAAGGTAACCCCAAAAAGGAACTGCAATGGAGAAACCCTAAACCCTAAACCCCAAACCTTAAGCCCTAAACCCTAAACCCCAACAAGGAACTACAATGGAGACTACAGGTAGGGTTGAGCACAGAGCTTTGACGACTTGGACTCTCCGTGCTTCCGGCGCACTGCAGTCTTTCAGGTGATAAGGTTTCGGTTCGGGGTTCAGGGTATTGAGTTTTGGGTTTTGGGTTTAGGGTATTGAGTTTAGGGTTTAGGGGCTTAGTTTAGGGTTTGTAGGGTTTAGGGTTCAGGCTTTACGGTTTCGGTCTTATTAGGGCTTGCTTGGCTTAGACGCGTAGAGCCTGTTGCAATCAAGGTCCATGAGAGTATGGACCTTACTCTAGTGAGCCGCCTCCAAACAGACTTGAAATCAACATGCGCCGATCTGCTCGGCGAAACCCCACAGCCGAAGAAACCGTTCATGGCTTTCAAGAGCGGGTCTCCTTGCAGGTGGCAACATACATCGCGGCATCTGCCTCTGTTGCGACAAGATACCGCGAGGAGCTTTCGATAGCTTTTGCATACGGCCTAAACCACAACAGCCAGAATCGCTATCCCAAGCACCGCCCGCGTCAATCTTACGGACGTTAGATTCCCGGAGCCATCGAACAAGCGATATAGAGGTTCCCCACAGAATCCCTATAGAGCTGTAACTTGTACGGGTGTTCGGGGAGCTGAAACTGGCGTAATGGAGAGAGCTACAAGGCCATAAAGCTCAGGACAAAGGATTACGGTTTTCGGCTTAGGGTTTAGGGTTTAAGGTCTATGTAGAATTTAGGATTTAAGGCTTAGGGTTTAGGGTTTAAAAAGGCGCACCACTTCGGAGCCTAGGAATGGATTCACAAATGATGTCAGCTGCCATGTGAACTCCACATGCGAAATCTTGCTCCAACAATGGCTCTTGTTTATGGAAGCCTAAACCCTACACCCTAAACCCCAAACCAAACCTTAAACCCTAAACCCTGAACATTAAACCCCACACCCAAAACCCAAAACCCTAAACCTTAAACCCTAAAACCTAAGCTTCGTCTGACATGCCAGAGGGAAGCCCTGAGCCCAGATTCACAGATGGGCTGGCCAGGTTCTGGGCATTCGGCTTCGGGTGTATGCTGCTAGACAGACAGGTATGTCTGTATGCATGTATGTGCGGTTTAGGGTTCAAGGTTTACGGTTTTTTTAGGCTTTAGGGTACGTCTGTATTCAAAAACAATGAATTACCACACAGACTGCTCATTTAGGCCTCATGGGTCAGGTAGTTGTGCTGCACATGCACATCCTTCCCGGCCAAGCGAACTTCGCCTGCGAGACCAGGATTATCGTTTAGGATCCTTAATATATTAAACTTGGTTAAACCAAAAAAAGGAACTACAATGGAGACTATAGGTGTGTTTCGGAATCGGGAAAAGTCAGATGCCAGCTCGGAGTGAGGTCTGCCCTAGGCCCCAGAAAAACCCTAATGAGCCCAAAAGAGGCGTAGAGTCGCAGAGGGTCCAGCCATGGTGGAAGCGCCTTTTTTATTATGATGCATCTTGGCCCCTGAACCGACGGTCTTTTCAGGTTTTTTTTAAGTGCGATAGGCTCTTTTCTCCATTAAAAAGAGACTTGCCCCCGGTGATAAGGGTTTAGGGTTTAGGGCTACCTGCACCGTCTCGTTGCTGTTCTTGGCGGAAGCTGGCCCCGACGACGGGCGAAGATGGCTCTTGTGGGGCAAGTTTGCGCGTAGATCTAGGTCCGATGAGGTTCATGATGGATCAAACTCCACCTATCGTCTCCATTGTAGTTCCTTTGGGGGTTACCTTTTAGGATCCTTAATATAAAATTGGTTAAACCAAAAAAGGAACTGCAATGGAGACTATAGGCAACATACTTACATCTACGTATCACCGTTATGGCCCACCCAGACCTTCCAAAATCCCTGACTTCAGGAATTGGGCCTTAAACCATACAAGGGATCCTACAACAAGCTAAGGTATAAGGCATACCCTAAACCCTAAACTCTAAACCCTTATACCCTAAACCCTAAACCCTAAGCCCTAAATGTCCCTAAAACCCCAAACCCTAGCTAAACTCTAAACCCCAAACCCTTCATCCAGAGAGTAGCACAAAACTCGCTGCCGGGTCGCCGGAACTCTCTGGCCGGTTGAAGGTGAAGAGCAGCATCCCGGAAGGCTGGCTTTCGTGGAACATCTTCTCGAAGTCCCTAGGGCTTCGGTTTGGGGTTTGGGGGTTTTGGGTTTAGGGTTTACCCATAGGCCCCTAAGTAGTTCCCTTTTTGGGATGACCTTGTAGGATTCTAAATATAAACCACAAAAAAGGAACTACTTAGGGTCCTATGGGTAGGGACATCTTCTCGACATTCCTACACGCTTCGGGTTTAGGGTTTACCTGGACCCTACCGAGCCTACCAAGCAAAGACTTAGATAAGGAAACCACACTCAGGAGCCCTAAAAAAGCATAGGTTACTTGGGATCTAGGTGGGGCTTCTGAGGCTGATACCCTAAAGGTCCAAGGACCTAATCATCATATACTCCCAAGTGGTAACCTACCGAATTATTGTCCGAAACCCTAGTACCTAATTACTGTGTCCTTGGGACCCTTAGGGATAGGCTCTGGTTTCTTGGATTTCGGCTTCAGGGCCTGGCCAAACGAAGGCGTGCTTCTCAGGATGCTTTAGTCTTCGGAAGTATCTGCCCCAAAACCCGAAGCCCTACCTGGCGAGGTACTGGTAAACCTTAAGCCCGAAGGCCACGGGTCGGAGGGCCAACGTCGAGTCTAAAGACAGGCGATTGGAGTTTGGGGTTTGGGGTTTCAGGTACTGGGTATAGGGTTTAAGGTAGGAAACACTACAGGTCCCAGCCGCAAGCCGCACAAACACCCAAACCCTTTTGCTGACACGTGCAGCACCTGAGACGGCCCAAATAGTGATGGAGGGTTGCCATGGAATTGGGCTTTAGGTTTTACTCTCCAATTGGAGCCATCCCAACACCAGCTTTTGCAGAACCAAAATCAAAGTCTGAGGACTGGAACCGCAAAAGACATTGAGGCTGGGAAGGCAAAGCGAGCATCAACAACTGTAATCGATGTGTCAGTTCATGGCCACAGAGCAAGAATGCATAAATGCACATAGATGGCCATAGCTTGCATAAGAAGGAAAACAGGCTAAAGTCATAGCTGACATACTTGGTTAGGCAACAGGGATCCTTGCACCCAGGACAAAACTTGAAAAAACAAGACACTCACGGACAAAACTTAAAAGCAGAACAAGCAAATACATACACACACACACAAGAAAAAAAAAAACAGAGGATCATGCCAAGGGTCCAGTTGTCCTCGGTGAAGTCCTTGATGCCGAAGTTCATGCTCCAAAGGCTGGGGAGGGATGTGCAGCAGCAAAAGGAGATCTGGCCGTCCTGGTGATAGGAGTTCTTGAACTTGTTGTGGCATGCTTTATTTTGTTGTTTGGGGGGTGGTCTAGGGTTTAGCTCTTTTTTTGGGGAGGGGGAGGGGGGGCTTAGGGGTTAAGTTCATGAGATTCTACATTCAGCTGCTGTTGGGTAACTGGTCTTGATGTTTCTTGATTGTTGTACCTCCTTGCCCCTCCCGAAGAATATGATCTAGAGGCCTCAGTGGTTAGAATAGGGTTGTGGGCTCCGTTAGTCTGTGCTCACGACTGAAACTGCAAGGGGGTACTGATACCGTTACTAATTACAACCATAATTACCCATAGGCTCCATAGTAGTTCCCTTTTGTGTTTTATATTTAGGATCCCATAAGGCAATCCCCGAAAGGAACTACTATGGAGCCTGTGGGTATTCCGACCTCTAGATTCTAGATATGGGCTGTAGATGCCTCTGGGGTTTACTATACCTGCAGTCTCCATTGTAGTTCCTTTTTCTGGCTTAACCCATTTTATAAAAAAGGATCCAAAAAGTCCTAAAAGGTAACCCCAAAAAAGGAACTGCAACGGAGACTTATAGGTAGCCTTTTGCCCGTAAGCAGGAGCTGCTCCAGGGACTAGGATTTCCAGCCACTCAAACTCACCCTAAAACCCCCCTAAGCCCTACTCCCCCTAAACCCCAAACCCCCACCCCCCACCCCCCATGATGGCTTTCGAGCTGAAGGCTTGGAGCGGCTTCGGCCCTGGAGTTGAAAAGCGCTTCGAGTCTTAGACCTTCTGGCGCTCCTTTAAGGGTTCTAGAAGGGGTCTATAAGGGGTCTAGAAGGGGTCTATGAGGGGTCTATGCGGGGTCTAGAAGGGGTCTATAAGGGTTCTGTAAGGGGTCTATAAGGGGTCTATAAGGGTTCTAGAAGGGGTCTAGAAGGGGTCTAGCAGGGGTCTATAAGGGTTCTATAAGGGGTCTGTAAGGGTTCTATGAGGGGTCTATAATAAAGGGTCTATAAGGGGTCCATAAGGGTTCTATCAGGGTTTTGTGGCGTTACTCTTACTCTTTCTCTTTGGGGGTTTAGGGGTTTAGGGCTCCTTTAAAGGAACTATAAGGGTTCCTATAAGGGATCTATACGGGTTCTATCAGGGTTTTGTGGCGTTACTCTTTCTCTTTGGGGGGTTTTGGGGTTTTGGGGTTTTTGGTTTTTGGGGTTTTGGGGTTTTGGGGGTTTAGGGGTTTTGGTGTTTTGGTGTTTTGGGGTTTGGGGGTTTAGGGGGTTAGGGGTTTAGGGGCTTAGGGGTTTAGGGGTTTAGGGGTTTAGGGGTTTAGGGGGTTCAGGGTAACTGGAGACCACAAAGGGAAGTCTATCGTCCCAACATCTGAGAGCAACGTTCGGTCTACCACAAAGCTCGGATGACCGATGGATGGCGGCTGCAGAAACTGCTCTAAAAACCCCAAACCCCCATGATCCACGCGACTTGACCCAAACAAGAGGCCTGAGTACTAGGAATAGGATTTCGGAGTATTCTATTGGACTGGGAGGGGATATTGCTACCTATTCCGACCCCGACATTAAACCTTACCGGATCGCAAGGTTATTAACACTACGATGGTGGTGCCGAACATCCGTCCCAGATGCCATCTGATCTGGGTGCAGGTGCTTCGAGGCTGGGACTGTCAGCTGCTGGGTTTAGATCTTGAAGATTTCAGTGTCGGGGGAAAAATTGGGGGGCCCCCGAAACCCTAAACCGTACTGGGGGCTTTGGAGGTTGAAGGTCTTGGGCTCAGAGCCTAAAGCAAGGGTTGATGGCACAGGGCCTTTGGGGGCTGTGGGTTCAGGGCTCAGTGTTTAGACTTTAGGGTTCAGGGTTTAGGGTTTGAACTTTTGGACTTTAGGGTTAAGGGTTTAGGGATTAGGGTTTAGGGGTTTAGGGGTTTAGGGGTTTAGGGGTTTCGGGGTTTTGGGGTCTAGGGGTTTAAGGCTTCAGGGTTTAGGGTTGAGGGCCTCCGAAACCGAGAGCGGTCCTTTGAAACTCGTCGCAGCTCTCCGGAGAGCCTGCCGCCGCTCTCGCAGGCTTGGGCGCTTTGGGGTTCGGTATGCATCCCCAAAAGCCTCCGACCTAAACCCAAAGCCTCCTTAAACCCCTAAACCCCTAAACCCCAAAACTCCCAAACCCCAGAACCCCTAAAACCCGAAACCCTAAACCCCTAAACCCCTAACGCCCTAAACCCTAAACCCTAAACCCCAAAACTTCCGAAACCCTATAGTACCCTTATAGATCCCTGAAAGGAACCCTTATAGTTCCTTTTAAGGAGCCCTAAACCCCTACCATCCCCTACCCTAATCGTCCGAAAGGTCCGCAGCAAAGGCCTCTGCCAAGTCACCGAGCTCCTCGAGGCATCGAGACTGCAGCAATGGCAGCTGCGCGAGGTGGATCCTGGCTACTGTAGCAAGAGCTGCTATAAGGATAGGGTTTAGGGTTCAGGGTTTAGGGTTTAGGGTGTACGTAGGGTTTAGGGGTTTAGGGTTTAGGGTTTACCGTTTAGGGTTTAGGGTTTAGGGTTTAGGTCTTGGCGATTTAAGGCGTTAGTAGCTCGAGGGCTGTAGAGCTTCGGGGCTGTGGTGTTGGCGGCTTGAGGGTGCAGGGCTTCAGGGCTATTAGGGCTCAGGGCCCTCTGGTTTTAGGGTGTCGGGCTCTATAATCGCAAGGGTTACAATAAGGGTTACCATAAGGTTTCCTGCAAGGGTTACGATAAGGGTTCCTCCAAGGGTTCTACAATAATGGTTCCTACGAGGGATGCTTTAAGGGATACTACGGGTTGCCACAAGAAACCGGCGGTTGTGTTTTCCATTTGTTGGGGGGTTTAGGGTTTAGGCCAGGTTGTGGACTTTAAGCTCAGGGTAGAGGTGGTTCAAGGAGATTCTAAGAATTGAACTGATACACCAATTAGCATGAAATCTACTATGATGTTCTTGCATTGACTTTAAAGAACCCTAAATCCTAAACCCTAAACCGTTCAGGGTTTCGGATTTCGAGACTCGGGTTGTGCTTGAGGTCTTCAATCCGGTTCGGAAGCGCCTTCAAACGCCGATAGAAGCCTACGCCCTGGTTCTTCGTAGGGAATGGGGGAATGGGTTATCGGGACTACTGTAGGGGGACCTTCAAGGGACTATCATAGGGATCCATTCCCGCAATTCCCTACTAAGCACAGGGAGACTCTGGGAATCCCACAGAGCCCTCTTCCACCCACCATGGAGCACCTGGAACACCAAAGGCTTCAAAACCCCCATGGTCAGACTATCTAAAACCTATGACAAAGCCCTGTAAAGCTAGCAAAACGCACCAAAAAAAAAAGCCGAAACCCTAAACCCAAAACCAGTCTATAGCACTAAAAACCCGAAACCCTAAACCCGAAACCAGTCTGTAGCACTAAAAACCCGAAACCCTAAACCCAAAACCAGTCTGTAGCACTGTCATAGGAGCAAAAAACCCTAAAACCCTAAGCCCGAATAGAACCCCTTATAGATCCCTTTAAAGGAACCCTAAGGAACCCTTAAACTCTTTCCGACACCGGCCTCGGCTTCCGCAGCGCCTTGGCGAAGCGCTGCCAGGGCGGCCAGTCGCCGCGGAGCCAGTGGAGGAACCTCTTAGGGGGGTTTAGGGGGTTTAGGGGGTTTAGGGGGTTTAGGGTTTAGGGTTTAGGGGTGTAGGGTTCAGAGTTGAGGGCTTTGGGTTTAGTGTGTCTTTCTTTTCTGGATGGGTGTCTGAGGGCTTTCAACGGGTTCTATATAGTTTGATAGAGTTTAAATAAAGCCCCATAGATCCTACAAACACACCCATGGCGAACCTTGTAACACCCCAGCCCTAAACCCCAAACCGCCCAAAAAAAGCTGTCTGAGCTTCCAGGATGCCGGCAAACCGATGCCAAGGAGTTGCCGATCTCTGGGAGGGCAAGGAAGCAGAAGGTGTGCCTCTTAGTGGGCTGCAAGTGTTTAGGGTTTCCGGCCTCTATAGGGGATCCGCGTTTAACTCCTGCTTTTTGGTGAGCTTCCTGTTGATGTAATGCTGTAATTCTTTAGGGCGTAAGAGGGTACTATGTGAGATTCTTCGGGTCTTTTGACGCGGTCTATGTAATGCTTTCAATTGTACAATGGTTGAATGAGGTTCTGCGCCCTATAGCTCTACATTATACTGAAAGGGTTTAAGCGGGCTACATCAGAGTTTGACATTACTACTACGGTGTTTGTGGGGCTCTTTGAGTGCTTTAGGGCTTCAGTTCGACAAGGGTTCTTTTCGGGCTTTTAGAAGGGCTCTGCAAAGGGTTCTATAAGGATTTAGCACGGCGTACGGGTGTATGAGCGTACTCAAGGATTTTAAAGGGGTTTCGTGAAAGTTTACTGCTTAGGGCTTGAAGGCTTTGCGGCGGACAGTTTAGCGTTCAGCATTTACGCAGTTTACCTTGCAGCATGCAAGCAGCCAAAAACGGTATGATCTGTTCTTGCGCTCTATCTTTCCAGCCTCGTTGCACTGCCAATGCCTCTGCAGGAACAAAACTACCGGACCCTTCCATCACCCTGCACCCATCCGATATCTGACCGAATTCTGATGGATTGACTTATGGTGTCCCGGCCAACGTTGGTCTTTCAGAATTGGCATGTGAGTTGCGTTTGCACCGGTCTCTGCCATTGCAAACTCAGAGCGAGCCGCAACAAAGACTCGGAATCCCCAGGTTGCGGTTACTTTGCGCGCAACACCCAGCCCTCCTTGAGGGGATCCTTTGAAGGAGGTTCCCTTGGGCGGCTCCTTGAAGGGATGCTTTAAGGGCGCTTCTTTGGGGGGGGTCCTGAAAGGGATCCTTTACCCGGAACAAGCAGCGCTCGAACGTCGAAAGGCTTCTGGGAGACCGGCCCCATGCTACACTACTGGGTTTTCTTAGAAGGAGGGGTGTTCCTCATTGAGGAGTCCTTGTAGGGATCCAACAGTTGGATCTGTAACCGGGTCCCTTACTGTCTGAATCTGCCACATCAGCGCGGAAGGCTATGACGAACTACGGGCACTTGCGAAGTAACCAATTGCAGCCAAGGCTACCGCAGAGTGTAGTCGTGCAAGGAAAACCTGGTGCTTTGTGCGGCTCCACAGATCCCCAGAGAGTCCAGTTCTCCTTAAAATTCAAGAACATACCTTAAAGCATAGCATAAGTTAGGGCATCTTCCTTAATTACTCTGTGGTTACATCCCTCTCGAAACTACTCGGAGGATGCAGCTTCTCCTCTGTGCAGCTGTTGCTTGGCTGTAGTGTCGAGCCGGTTTCCTCAGAACCATCGATTCGATAACACACCTGAAAGCTGGCAAGCTTGAGCCAACAGGTTCAGGGCTTAAAGTTTAGACTTGTGATGTGCGATTCGGCTACCCATGGATGCGTCTCCACACATAAGTATTTACGGATTTCCCAAGGAATCGGACATTGTAAGTTTAGACGTGAAACACACTCCAGGGCCTCTGGCTTGCGATCCCGCAAGTGAGTGGTTCGGATTGCGGTTTTGCATGCATCTCAAAGAGGAAAGCAAATCCTTAACTAATTCCAACCCCTATACTGAATCCTTCAAAAAACGGTAAACTGAACCGAGGAACCGGGTCAAATGAACCGGAACTGCGCGAACCGAAAATTGCATAGTGACATAGCGAACCGAGAACCGAACCCCAGGCTAAACCGAACCGTTTTGTTTTCGGTTCATTTACCTGGTCGGCTCAGGACCGCCCAGACCTCACTGTTTCCCGAAACAAGCCCAATTTAAGGATGAAGGTAGGCATCGCTGGGGCTTTGAGGCTTGGGTTCACAGGAAATCAAGGTCTTCGGCTGCCAGTTCGGGGTGGAGGGTCTGGGAAGACAGGCAGGGACCTTTTTCAGTGTTTACCAGGCCCCTCAAGTCGGACAAAATACTTTTTTTGGTGCTTTTTTTGGTGTTTTCCCGGCCTTTCAAGCCCAAAAACGGTACCTTTGTCGGGGGGATGGTTGGGAAGCGGAAATAAGGTTGCTTTTTCGTGTTTTTCAAGCCTCTCAGGCCCCGAAAACGTTCGGGGGCGAGATGGTTGGGAAGCCGCGCCAAACACAAACAGGTACCTTTTTTGTTTTGTCCATGCCTCTCAGGTCCAAATGTGGTAACCTTTTCGGGGCGGGATGGTTGGGAAGCCGCGCCAAACACAAAAAGGTACCTTTTCTGTTTTCCATGCCTCTCAAGCCCAAAAAAGGTACCTTTTTCGCCGCATGGTTGAAACCGAACCGATGAACCGAACCGTTCTTGTGAAACCGAAACCGAACGGCCGTTTCCTGAAAACAAAGCCCCTAAGCCCAAAATCCTAAAGCCTAAAAGCACAAAACCCCTAAACGCTCAACCCTAAACGCCCTAAACCTCAACCCCCAATCAACCCTCAACACCCTACTTGGAGGGTCGGGGGACTTAGTAACTAGTTATTTTTTATGGGCTTATAAGTATCATAACCCCTATTAGGATCTCTTTTAGGGTACTTATAACTCTACTTATTACCTACTTACTAAGTCCCCCGACCCTCCAAGAAAGCCCTAACCCGTAAAGGCAGGCGAGCAGCAGCTTGGAGGATCCGACGTCCTCCGGCCGCGTCGCCAGTGGGCGGAGGTCGCCTGGAGAAGAGCCGCCGCTTAGCGTTCAGGGTTTCAGGCTCTAGGGCCTTTGGGGTCTTCAGGACTTTAGGGTTTGGGGTTTAAGGGTTTTTAGGGTTTAGGGTTTAAGGGTGTTCAGGGTTTCCGGCTCGAGGGTCTTAGAGGTTTTTAGGGATTAAGGGTTTGGGGCCTTAGGTGTTATCAGGGCTTTAGGGCTTTAATGGCATCAGTTGTTGTAGGAGCTGTCTTGGCTTTAAGACTTTAGACCTTTTGGCTTTAGGGCTTTCGTGCTTGAGGCTTTTTAGGATTTAGGCTTGGAGGCGTTTAGGGTTGTCGGTGTTTGGGCTTAAGGGTTTAGAGTTGCCTAATTAAGCCTCCGAAGTACGCTTGATCTTCAGGAGCCTAGGGTTTGGGGAAACTCATTGCAAAACGAATCTTGGAATGTGCGATAACATGTACATGTAAATGCTGTCATACTATGTTAGAGGGAATCCGCAGGGGATGAGTTGACAGTTTAGGTTTCTACTAGTCGGAGAAGAGCTTTAGGGTGATGTAAACTTTGATTGATTGTTTGCAGGCTTGGTTGCAGAACGGCGAGTCGTTGCTCTCAACTGTTTTAACAAGATTCGATACATGCTGCTGCATCAGTCTCTCTCTCTCTCTCTCTCGCTGTCAATCTCTCTCCCTCTCTCCGTCTCCGCCTCTCTAGCCGTCGCTCTCTGTCGCTGCTTGCGCTTGGCTCGCTCGCGCAATATCTCTGCTTCCGGAAACCAAAGGCCACGCGGCATACGTTTCTGCGGACCATCTGTCTCGCATGACAAACCCTAAACCCTAAACCCTAAGAGTTCCCAGGATGGTGCAGAATGATCGAAGCCACTCTCCCCACAGATGCGAAATCGCGTGATGGCCGCAGGCTATTGCATCAAATGATGCAGAGCGCATGTGGAGCTTTCAGACTAGTAGAGCTACCCTATTTTTCGGCAGTGAGAGGCGTCCAGAAGCAACCTAAACGGGGGGCCTTAACAATTAGAAAAATGGGCTTTGGGGTACAGGTAGACTCTAAATTATGAAGGCCTGAGGAATAAAGGTTAGTAATCATTCCCCTTCCCTTATTTAAACCATCAA
>CAJNJA010000038.1:0-18462 GCA_905231915.1 Symbiodinium necroappetens | reverse complement strand
TACTTCTACTTCTACTTCTACCTCTTCTCGGGGTCTGTGTGTCTAAGGTCAGTTTTGTGATTCTGGATCTCCGGATCGTCTCACATGCTCCCTTGAGGAGCCGTCCGTCCGCAGATGGATGTAGAGTGCACGCTTGCTACCTACTGGACCTTGCTGCGTTATGAATGAATGAAAAATTCTACTTCTACTTCTACTTGTACTTCTACTTCTACTTTTACTTCTACTGCTGCTACTACTGCTCCCGCTACTCCTACTACTAGCGCATGCGGGCCCAGTGAGCTTAGCTTCATGGAACGATCTTCTTGAACCCTAAACCCGAAGCCCGCCCTTCTGAGGCTCAATTCGATCGCGGCTTCCTTCGCCTCGTTCAAAGGACAGGTCAATGCGGTTCATTGCAGCTCCGTGCTGGCCCTGAGCTTGCGCAGTTTTGGGCTCCGCGGTCGGGTTTCAGGTTCGAGGTCTTAAAGTTCAAGGGTTTAGGGTTTAAGCTTTAAGCAGCTTTAAGGTTTAGGGTTTCGGGGGTTCGGGGTTCCAGGGTTCAAAGGTTTGCCAACGTTTGCAAAGGCTTGCGGTTTTCGAGTTCAGGGTTTCGGATCCACCCGAAGCCCCCTTCGTCGGTTTCGCGGGAGATGTATGGGAGCTTTAGTGTTCCAATCTATCGGGGAAAGCCGTGGGAGATTCCTACCCTAGGCCTTCGACTCAGCCTAGAAAAACCGCTATAAGCAATTGTAAACTCCATAAGGTGCTTGGGCCCGGCTCAAGTTTTGAATTCCAAAACTCTGAACCTTAAGCCCTGCACGCAAAACCCCCAAGCTCCCAACCTGAAGCTCTACTCACCAATCTCGAAACCCCCTGAACCCCATCGTTAGGGGGGGAAGGGCAACCCCGAACCCAAAAGTCAAAAAAAAACCCTTGGCGCCAGGACAGCGGCTGGAAAGACGAGTTGCGGTGCTCAGCGTGGAGCAGGTGGCGCGATTCAATAACTAGGCTAAGGTCTTGCAGAGCGTTGTTTGATGATTTTTATAGTCTTTTCTTTAGGGTGTGCAGCGCTTTCCTGTTGTTTTCTCTAAGGGCTGAGTAAGAAGCAGTTAATTATTTGGATAATATGGATTGGGATTGACGGGCAGTAATTCCTAGCTGACAAGGTTCTGCGTCGCAAAACAAGTTGTGGCCTAGCATCGTTGCAGCACCCTAAACTTTACACCCCAGACAGCATTTCAAGGCCCGTGTCTTTGATGACCTGCAAAGCCCAAATCCCAACCCGAAAGCCTTAAACTCAAAACGCCTAAGGTTTACACTCCTTGCTGGGCCCATGCGGTCAAACCCAAAGCCATAAAACTAGGCCGCCACACGGCTGAACCGTGAACGCTCAACATACAAACATATGGGTTTAGGGTTCAGGATTTTGGCTCCCAAACCCCTAAGCTCGCAACCCAAAACCCAAAACCGTAAACCCTAAACCCTGAACACAACCCTGGATTTCCCTAAACCCAAAACCCAAAACCGTAAACCCTAAACCCTGAACACAACCCTGGATTTCCCGAAACCCAAAACCCAAAACCGTAAACCCTAAACACTGAACGCAACCCTGGATTTCTGCGCCACTCCCCAAGCCTACGCTCATAACTTTCGATTTCTGGATCAATCCGCTTTCAGGAGCTTTGCTTGGCGACCTGTTGGGTCCTGGAGCTTTTAGGCACGCGCTTTAGACTGGAGTGTGTCATCCTGTTCTATTTCATCTTATCTTATCTTAGCTTTTCTTACCTTATTCTATATTGTTCTTTACCATGTATGCCGTACTATACGATGCTATACTATAATATACTATGCGACGCAATGCTATACTATGCTGTGGCATACTATACTCTGCTATACTATATTGTACTATACTGTACTATACTGTACTATACTTTACTGCGCTACACTGTACCATACTTTACTATGCTACACTATACTATGCTATACTATACTATGCTTACTATACTATACTATACTATACTATACTATGCTTTGCTTTGCTATACTATACTATACTATACTATACTATACTATACTATACTACACTACACTATACGATACGATACGATACGATACTATACTATACTTCACCATATGACATCATGTGATACCTTTATTGCGTTACATAGGCTTCCAGCGGCTTTGTCAGGGTTGCTGGTTCAGGGTTTTGCTGCCACAAGCGGGGCCGGAGGGTTTTCAGAGTCCAGGAAGTTGAGGTCTGGGTCTCAGGGTTGAGTAGAGAGAGGGTCGGGGTGTCAGGTGCGGGATGCTTGAGAGTGGAGGGTGGCTTTGGGAGCCCGGAGGAACTCCTGTAGGTCACGCTGTAGGTTTGCGCCAGATCTCCAAGTGTTCCGCAGGAGTGTTGCAACGCTATCGTTCGAAATGCGGGTGTGTGGGGCTTCGGTGGGGTTTAGGGTTTAGGCTTTGAGCCAGGGTCAGGGATTCTCGGATCTCGGGTCCTGGGGCTTGGGAATCAGGCTCAAAAGTGCGGTTAGAGTATGTGTGTGTGTGTGTACCCTTGCATGTATCCATCCATCCATCCATGCATCCATTCACGCGTGCGACTTTGATATATTTGTCATTAATTCTATCTGTTCTGCTCTGCAATATTTTTGGTATAATGCTTCTTACACTTAGTATTACCATTAGTGTACTTACCACTGCTATCCTGATTCTTATTGTGACGGTGGTGATGATTATTATTATTGAGTTAAGTTCTTTTCGTCCATCAAGTATTGTGTGTAGAGTCGTTATGCAAAGCATCCCACAACACAGCACACCTCCAACTTTGAGGTCCACATCTTCATCCCGAACGGATACCTCTGGAGCGGTGTACAGCCCAAAACCCGCAACCCAACAATAATCACTCCTCAGCCGTTTAAGCACCTTTTTTGATGCTTAGAATGAACATCCCTGACAATATATTCATTCATCACCAAACTCCAAACCCCCAACAATCCTCAAACTTACAGTTCTCCATTAGCTGCCTGTTTGACAGGCTCGCGGGCGAAAGGATTCGATGATGCAGAGGCGCAAGTTTTTCGCTGCTCATGTCCATTGCTTTTGAAACGATGGTTGCAACGAAGGGTTGGGGCTGAGGATTGCATGGCTTTCGGGTTCGTGGTTTGGGAATTCGGATTCGGGGCATTGCGGGCTTCAGGTTTGAGTTTTCAGGGCTTGTGGTTAGGGGTTTGGGTTCGGGCTAAGAGGCCTTGAGCCTCACATCCTAAGCGCCAAAAACCCGAAGCCCAAACTCCCAAACCCTAAGCCCTGAAAGCTAAATGCACGCCCCCGAGCGCATAAGCCCTAGAATTTTGGACCATACACCCTAAACCGCCCCGGAGTTCAGAAACCTTCAAAACCCTAAACCGCAGAAATCTTTAAACCCCAAATCCCATAACCCTAAGCCCAAGCCCAAGCCCTTTGAACCCCTCCCAAAATCCCACTGTCTTCAGGCCTGGTTACCTGACCACCAGCCATGTGTAAACCCTAAAGCCTGGAAACCCTCAAACGCCAAAGTCCCAAAAACCCAAACAAGGCCTCATATGGTTTAGAGAGCTCAGCATTTAGGGTTTAAAGGAACCCTAAACCCTAAACCCTCGGCCCTAAACCCTAAACCCTAAACCCTAAACCCTAAACCCTAAACCCTAAACCCTAAACCCAACCCTGATCAAACCTCAGAGTCCTTAGCCGTAGAGACCCATTGGGCCAGGCATTGGTGGAGGAGGCCCGCCCGCTTTTCCGTTCTCCCCAGTGCCGACCATCGCAGGGTTTTCTGTGTTGCAGGGATTTTGTGAGGGGTTTTAGCATTCAGCAGACCATATAAAGAGTAGGGTGTTGAGGAAAATGATACGACAGTCATATGAAAGAACTTGGAGGAAGACGCTTCTCATCATTTCGGTCCTTGCATAAGGTTTGGGAGCTCTCGATTCAGGTCACTTTCTCACCTGGTTTTTGTATGGAGCCTCAACAACAATGTGTGGTTCCCCTGTGTAAACACAGCCTCGTCTACTCCAATTTTGGCTTTGCTTCTCATGCTGAGGTCGCACCCTGCTTGGGTTCAGGATGTTGTCGAAAATCCTGGGATGTGTTTGGCACCCGAAACCCTACCTCCAGCCCAAAACACCTTCCTCTTTAAAGGAATATACAAAAGAAGTTACAGTAAGGAGTCGTAAACAACGTAGGTTTGTTGTTCGGGGGCTGAATCGTCGTCCGGGCACAGTCGCAGTCGTTGTCGTAGTAAGAAGCAGTAGAAGAAGAAGACGGATCAAACCAAGTAGAACAAGAAGAAGTACAAATAGAAGTGGAAGCGTCAGGGATGTCGTCGTAGTGGTGGTGGTGGTGGTGGTGGTGGTAGCAGCAGCAGCAGCAGCAGCAGCAATTGTATCTAATATGAAAAATCGCAAAGACATGAAGTATGGCGTGTTTCTCATAGTCTGGTCCCGCGTGAGTAAAAGCACGCCTTGGTTTGCGAAGGCCGCTTTTGACTTGGTCTTGTGCGTGCGGGTCTCAGGCCTCTTGTGCCATATGTGCCCGTGTCCATCCGTGTCCCTAAGGCCCTAAACTTTATATCCCATGTTACCCGAAACTTTCACTTAGACCCTAGACACCCTAAACCCTAAACCCTAAACCCCTAGACCCTAAGCCTGAAACCCTAGAGCAATTAAACTCCGCAGCATCAAACCCTGATACCTCAACTCGCCCCCGCCCCCGGGCAGCGCATGGCAGTCTAATCCTTGCCCATCTTCGTTTTGGGGAAGACCCTGGATGCCAGCCCTCGAGGTTTAGGGCTGTTGGCTTTAGATTTGCTTCTAGGGCTTTAGAGGGGCCGGAGCTTCGCAGGACATGTTTCGCATTTTTACAAAATGGTTTGTTTTTGGGGTTGCCGAGGGGTAGGAAGAGCTGGGACAGGTAAGCTCGTGTAGGATTCAAATTCGTTCTGTTCCTACAGGAGTCATGCAGGAGTGATCGCACTGAGCATGAATGTGAAGGCTCCACTGCAGTTTTGATGAGACGAACCTGAATAACCCTAAACCCTAAACGCCTAAACCCTAACCCCTAAAGCGGGACTAGGCAGCCCTGGTAAGAACTCCGCCCCCCGCCCCCCCATAGAGGCAACTCCGGAGTTCGTGCTCAGGGTTCCCTTCGAGACTTGTGCTATACCTGTGGCCCAAAAGCCCTACCTTTTTTTTTTTTAAGGGGCTGAGCTATGTATGTAGGGTTCTCTTAATTAGGGTTCCTTTTTGGCCTATCTTTTCAAGGAACTAGGTACGGAGGGGCACCCTTATACAAGGGACCCTAACAGGGACCCGAAAAAAGAGAACTACCCATATAGAAGCCAAAAAAAAAGGAGCCCTCAACAGGCAGGTCTTTCCGGTTACAGGCAAAGCCTCCTAAAAACCCCGAGCGGGTCTAACTCTTCAAGCCCGGATATCGGATCCCCAAAAAGCCCTCGGCGGGTTGTCAGGGTTTAGTAAAGCTGCAACTTGAATCCTAAACCCGAGGACCCCTAAACCTCGAACGCTGGGCTCTACGCAGAACCTTACAGTCCCTTCACCTGAACCTTGCAGCCCATGTGAAAGCCTCCTACAACCCCTGACAACAGCCTTTTAGAGTTTAGGGTTCAGGATTTCGGGCTTAGGGTTTCAGGCTCACCTATTCTGAAACCCATAGGAAGATGACCCGTCACTGCAAAGATCTGCCAAGGATTTGGATTTAGCTTCGGCTCTTTTGGAGAAGTTGGCGACGTGGGGAGTCCTACCTCGCGACTTGTGGGTTTGGGTTTGGGGTTTATGGCTCAGGATTTGGGGGGGAATATAGAGGGCTGAATTACTTTGCAAAAGTATACCCATAATCCCTGTGCAGTTGTGTGACACAAAATCCCAAAGCCCTGAAATCTGTAGGGGTTCGGGGTTCCAGGATGCCAAATCCTTGAATTCCAGCCCCGGAAACCCAAAGCCCCAGAGTGTCAAACCACAGTCGGTTTAGGGCTTAGGGTTTAGGGTTTAGGGTTACACCCAAGACGCCAAGCCAGGTGCGAACCCAATCCCAAACTCGTTTGACCATCCTAAGAGAGCCCATGAACATGCTTACAAGCACAGGGTATTCTATATGATCCTGAAGACGAGTCCTTGGCAGAAACGCAACGTCTATTGCGAGGGCTACAAAAACTTACCAATACTCACAAGCCTATTGTAATTATGAAGGCCCTGGTAGTAAAGTCGTATGAGCCGCTAAACAACCCTATAAAGCGCAATTCAAATCCTATCAAAAGATCCTGAGCAGTGCAACGCTCCATAAACATCCTTGGGCCCTAACCAGCGGTGGAGTCACATGGCGCTATTCGACGAACTATTCGACTTAAAAATACCGGCCTCAATCGGCTCAAAAAAAAACCCTTGAAACCTTAAACCCTTAGCCCTAAACCCTAAGCCCTAAACCTTAAAACCCAAAGCCCTAAGCCCAAAACCCCAAACCCTAAACTCTCAAACCCCAAGCCCTAAGCCCAAAACCCCAAACCTTAAACCCTAAGCCTAAAGCACCAAGCCCGACAGAAATTCCTGGGCCGTAGAGCCCCCCGCGATTTGCAGGCCTTCCGGCCGCCTCTCGCTCAGCGTCGTCCTCGTGTGCCCAAAGCGTGCGGGGCCCTGGTGCAGCTTTTTGTTCTTTAGGATGGGGGGGTTGAGGGTTGAGGGTTTAGGGTTTTGGGTGTCGGGTTTAGGGCTTTTTCTTTTTGAGCGTCTTCTTTGAAGAGCATCATAAGGGACATAGAGATAGAGGGCCACTCCTACTGACAGTCGTGGGCTCAAGGGGTTTGGGGATTTCGATTCGGGGGTTCAGTGAGCGTAGAGGGTCTTTTCACAGGCAATTCTCGGGTTTTGTAAGATATGACGAGAGTCTTGCGGTTTGGTATTTCGAGTCTCAGGAATCCCAAAACCGAAACCAAAAGCCTTAAACCCCATACCCTAAACCTCAATTCCTAAGCCCTGAACCCTAACTCCCAAGCGCTTGTAGTAACCTTGTAGGAACCCTTGCAGTACCTTCACAGAAGCCTTGTGAGGGAGCCCTCAAATCCAAAACCTCCAAGGGAACCTTAAACGAACTCTACAGTAGTGTTTTGGGTTCAACTTTTTCAAGGAGAGTGTGCAACGTTTTTGTAGGGCTTTGTAGAGTTCTTGAAGTATTGAGATTTATGATATGATCTACAACAGCTAGAAATAAAATGGGGTTTGGGGTTCATTCTAGTAGAATCTCAGTCTTTCTGCTTTTAGGGAATGAGTGCAGCTACGTATTCCGACCTATGCAGTGTGGGGTGTGTGTGTGTGTGTGTGCGTGTGTGTGTGTGTGTGTGAGGGATTTGTGTGTCGGCGCCGGGGCCGCTTTCCGGGTTGAGAGTTTGAGAGTTTAGGGTTTGGCCGTATATTTTCATGAGAATTTTGTGGTGGCATGCTTTATGTACATGATCGCAACTCAAAACGCAAAGCCTTTCCTCTTGATCTCAGTGACTCAGCCCTGAACCGTACACCCTAAGCCCTAAACCATATAAACCCTAAACCTGAAACCTTATAAGCCCTAAACCCTATAAACCCTAAACCTAAGCCCTAAACCCTCTAAACCCTGAGCCCACAAAGGCATGGACAAGCGGCTCTTGGCCAGCTGTCTCGACAAGGGGGCGCGGGGCTACGTGGCGAAGCCGCTGCGGGCCCGACCCTTAGGGTTTAGGGTTTAGGGTTTATGGTTTAGGGTTTAGGGTCTAGGGCTCTCAGAAACTCAAGCATGATTCTTTGGTGGTTCAGGCCGTTGCGCTTACTTGAGAAGGATCAGGTGGCACAGAAAGTCGGTTCTAAGTAGTGTAGGGGCCCAAATAAGTACTAACACTATTTTTTGGGGCTACCTTGTTATGATTACAGTATAATGGGCCCCAAGAACGTATTCTAATTATTACAGCCCCTACATTAGGGTTGTAAGTCCAGTCTGAGCCCATGGAGGGCTTGCGGGCGTCCGGATTTGGGTTCGAGCACAGGGGGTCAAGGGCTCGGAGGTCAAGCTTCTGTCCGGCCTTTAATATAGGGTCTGTTAACGTGTACTAGTATCCACTTCTTGTCCCGATTGTTCTGTTAATGAGTTATTACGTAATGAATATTGTATCCACTTCTTATCCCAATTGTTTTTTGCTATGCTAATGGGCCCCTGCGTTACTTGTTTCGTGTGGAACTCGGCTGTGCAATTGCAAAGGATCGGGTCTCGATGATTGAGAAGATGCAAACCTGAACCCTGAATGTATCTCAAAAGCCCTTGAACTAGACGTAGATGATGTTGTAAGATGTTGTAGTTGTAGTTACTTGCAGATGTAGACTTCCACCTACATGATGAGTTCAGCAGAAGAGTAGCTGTCAGCAGGTGCTTGATACCGCGCGACTTTCTCGATGCCCCACTGCCGTTGAATTTGTTAGACTACGGAAGCCTGCACGACGGATGTGATTTGGATCAACCCACAAGCCCCGATGTTTCCCAAATCCGTATCTGCACGAATTTTCTGAAACCAGGAAAGGCCGATACTGCAGAGTACTGAGGTTCAGGCCATCCGGGGCGTGCTGCTACGGTATGCCACGCCGGAGGAGGAATTGAAGGGTTCGTGCGTGGACTGGCCCAGATCTAAACTCCGCCCCAAATAATCATTCAAACCAGTGCCTTTCTTCCTGGTAGGAGCGGTAGTAGGAATAGTTGAAGGAAGCAGAAAGTTGTCACAGTCATTTCTCCATCGTTCTCGCCTTGACCATCATGGCATCGTGGGTGGTGGGAGGAGTTGCAGCAAGAGGAGCAGACGTTGTTCCGACTGCCAGTTTACATTTTCGTTTTCCATGCCTTTTCCCAGAGCCTCCAACATCCGTGAACAATGCTCCGTTATCAAGGATCCCTGCCATAATTTAAGGAATCTTCCCTGGTTCAGGGGATTCGAGTCTTTGTCGTCTTTTCCAAGCCCTCTCAACCCATCTAGCCCCACACCCTAAAACCCTAAAGCCCTAAACCCGCAAGCCCCAAACCCTAAAACCCCAAAACCCTAAACCCTAAAACCCTAAAGCCCTAAACACCTAACCCTAAAACCCTAAAACCCTAAAAACCCAAAAACCCTAAAGCCCTAAAACCCCAATTTACCTAAACCCGAAACTCCCCAAAACCCAAAATCCCCAAAAACCCTAAAACCCAAAATCCCTAAACCCTAAAACCCTAAAACCCTAAAACCCTAACATCCTAAAAACCCCAAAACCCTAAAAACCCTAAAACCCAAAACCCCGAAACCCCAAAACCCAAAAAACCCTACAAATCCTAAAAACCCTAAAAACCCTAAAAACCCTAAAACCCCAAAAAAACCTAAAACCCAAAATCCCTAAACCCTAAAAACCCAAAAAACCCTAAAAGGTTGCGGGCCCGCGCCGCCTGGCAGGTCAGGTCGCAGGTTTCCCCCGCCCTCGGGGGGTTTCGGATGCAGTCACCTGGGTTTAGGGCTTCGGGTTCCAGGGTTTATAGGGTTTTAGGGATTTAGAGGCTTAGGGGTTTAGGGTATAGGGATTTAGGGTTTAGGGGTTCAGGGTTTAGGGTTTAGGGATGTAGGGATTTAGGGTTTAGGGATTAGGGTTGAGGGTTTAGGGATGCTTAGCGTATCCAGTTGAGGAGGCATACAGCGTAGGACTTCGGGTTTCTGGATTTGCTCTAACGGCTTGGGGCAAGGGTTTAGGCTTCAAGCTTTCAAGCTTTCACGAGGGTTCGTTGTTTGTGTGTAAGGGTTCGGGGTTTCAAAAGTGCGTCGGTGCGTCGGCTTTGGGAGAGGATTCACGCTCAAGTAGGGGGTCTTTCAGAGCGTTCATGGGTCTTCACAAACCCTAAACCCTAAACCCTAAAATGGGTCTTCAGCGGTTTTAGAAGTTGGTGGAGGATTTAAGAAGTTCCAGACTGAAGGGGCCTCAGCAATCAGAAGAGGGCTTTGCACCAACAACAAACGGCAAAAAAATAAGGAACCCTGAGGCACAGCATTGGGTTTAGGGTTTGGGGTTCAGCGTTTAGGGTTCTCTGTCTTGCAGGGTTTGCTCTTTAGGCGCCACGGGGGGTTTGTCGGACTGCAAAGCCAAACGGTGCCTGAAAACGAGACTAAAACAAGGTGAACGCACGGCCCCGTACGGGCGCCGCCTCCTAGAACAAGACTAGAAGTCCGTGCTATGCTATAGCAGATCTTTCTAGGGCACAATTACAGTACGGTATAATAAATACTCTCTAGCGACTCCAGCTCATTCTTCAGACTCCTTCTTTTTTTGTGGAGGGTGTTCGGCTTAGCGGCTTCAAGAGGCTTGCGAGCCGAGGCGGCTTTGCGAGAGATCCCCTGCTTCAGCGGGAATTTTTGCATCGGGGGTTCCAGAGATATGGGTGTTTCAGGAAAGTAGGGTTACCTTATTTGGGGGTCCTGATATTAGGGATCCTACGATTTAGGGTACAATAGTGGGGTCCCCCATTTTCGGAAACCTCCATATTACCTTCTCAAGCACTAACCCCTAAACCCTAAACCCTCAACCCTAAACCCACCTTGCTGCCATCCCTCCTCAACTCCAAAGCAAGGCAGCCCTGGGGGTCGGCTGAGTTCGAGGCTTTGGGTCTCCCACGCCTCCCCTTCGAAGCTTTGGGAGTTTAGGGCCCAACGCCCTGAATAGTGAAGCCCCGAAGCCAACTAACCTCTAAAACCCTTAATCCTGAACTCCAGAAGGCCTAAACCTTTAGGCGTTTATGGGTTTAGGGTTTTAGGGTTTAGGGTTTAGGGTTTAGTGCCTTCATCAACCCATAATTATTTCGCTTAACCCCCCGCCCTTTTCTCTCCAAAAACCCAGCTAAGCCCGAAACCCGAAGCCTTAAATGCCAGCCCCTCTTCTGCCCATTCCGAGCGGCTGATGTCATAAGTGCAAATCTCCGACGGGCGGAGAACAGGCGGAATGCCTCGGGTGGTGTTAGGGATTGGAGTTTAGGGTTCAGGATTCAGGGTGTGGGGTTTAGCGTTTGGGGTTTAGGCTTTAGTCTGCAGACATCATTATCGTTCACCTTAAGGATTCGTGTTTTTGTTGGGGGGGGTTGGACCTTTTGGGATTCGTGGTTAGGGATTGGGGGGCGAGCAGATGGGGACTCAGGGCGTTGGACACGGGCCGACCCCTACCCTGAGATGTCTCCAAAGCCCGAAATTCTGGAGCCTTGCCACGGCATCGCCTAGGAGGGTTTGGTTTAGGGTTTGGGGTTTGGGGTTGGGGGGTTGGGGGTTTAGGAGGTTAGGGTTGAAGCTTCAGGGCTTTTAGGGTTTAGGGTTTAGGGTTTAGGGTTGAAGGTTCAGGGTCTAGGGGGGGTTGAGAGTTTAGAGGTAAAGTGGCAAGATGCCTCTACAGCACCCTTATCATAGCCCCTGACAGAACCCTCTACCCCATTCAGCCCGAAAAGAAGCCGGATACAACCCTTCTGGAATATTTTACAAAATATCGACGCCAATTTAAACAAAAAAACTACAAACACCCTATAAGGACTGCCAAGAGGCAAGACTGCAAAGGCAAGCATCCTCGCAGGACGGGCTCCACGAGGCAGGTGGAGCCATCCTCCCGCTGGCTTGTAGGAGTTCTAGGGTAGATGGCGGTCCGGAAGTACGGCTGATGATCTAAATCCTGCATTACCCATCATGAGGAGTATATCAGTATATACCATAATTTCCCATGGCTTAGGGTCCTTAAGGGAAATGCAAGATTTATATCACCAACAGTACTAGACCCGAATCCTAGGGCCTTTGGGGTCCTGTGCGGATTGCTGGGTTCAAACCCAAGGGCTTCACAAGGAAGTCTTCAAGAAATCCGACCCTGAACCCTAGGGTTTAGGGTTTAAGGTTTAGGGTTGAGGGCTTGGGGTTTAGGGTTCAAGGTTTACGGTTTAAGGGTTAGGGTTTAGGGTTTCGGGTCTCCCGACTTTTATAAACATCCGACATCCGGGGGCGTTTTGCTTTTTCAGGTGGTGTAGGAAAAACTACCCTATCAGACTATGAGGGGGATGGTAGTACTCCTCGTTCAGACCCCGGTATTGAACCGAAATGAGACCTGCCTGGCAGATGAGCTCCGCCTGACCAGCCTCAGCGGTTAAGGGTTTAGGGTTTAGGGCTGGAGCTCTGACGACGTGGAGTGGACTCAGGGTTTCAGGGATTTGGGGCTTAGGGTGCAGTGCTTAGTGTGACTGCAGATGGGATCGTATAGCCCAAACCCGAACTATCACTTCAACAGCGATTCATCGAGTCCCGTCGTCAAGGCCAGGTGACAAATCCTCGGCTGCATTGCCTGGGACTGCAGCAAGCGTTAGGGATTGCACAAAGGGGCCTGCGTGGTTAGAATAGTGTCTTTGGAGGTTCATGGGTAGTTAAAAGTGGGGGTATAAGTCCCCTCATATGGGCTATAAGAATAGTTACTCTACTTGTAACCCCACATATAACTACCCGTGAACCTCCAAGTTGGAGCGTTCTGTGTGAGATCTAGACTGTACTATACCACACTATACTATACTATACTAGACTATACTCTACTATATTATTCTAGTTTATTCTCGAAAGTTCGAAAGTCCAGCAGGTTCGAGATTGAAGGTTTCGAAGTGTGAGGCCCGGTCGTCTGCTCATAGAAATGTGCCCAAACCTCCGAGCTTGCCCACCTTTCAGACCTGCAATCGTTCCAAGCGTGAGACCTTCGAGTTCTCAAACTCTCGAACTAAACCCTACACCCTGGACTGCAGAGGGGTGTTGGGCGTTGGGTCATGGGGACTTTGGTGCTAGTCCTAAACTTCAAAACCACCAACCTAATTTAGGGCCCAAAGCAAAGCCAAGCTTCAAAAGAGCCATATGCCTGACCTCATTGCATCCGCTATGCTCTTGGCAAATACAAACGGCCTTACAGCTGAACTTATGACTCGCAACCCCACAGCTCCAACTCGACCCACGAAACCTCAACCCCGACACCCTCAACCCAAAACCCTAAGCCCCAAGACTTCGACCCTGAAACCCGACGCCCGAACGAAACATCGCGCAGCTGCCAGACGGTGCCGTTCTTCTCGTAGCCCTCCGGCGTGATGAAAGGGTCCGGACAAAAGCAGGTCGGCAGCACGTGGTACAGCTCCCTGGGACTCCGGGCCTCTACTTTTTAGAGGCCTGAATAATTGGAATAGGGTTTTGGCGTAGATCATACTCTAATTCTAATAAGGGACCCCTCCCCAAAAAAAATAATGTAGGTAATTATGAATCGATAAAGGCCCCTATATGACATTTACTTTTGGGCAGTTCTCTAAACTAGGGTCCGTTTTGGGGGGATCCCCAACAAAGTACGGCACCCTTGTCAAAAGGACCCTAAAAGGGACCCTAATTAGAGAACTACCCATTTAGAGTTTGAGCCTCCTGGGCAGAACTTGGGACGGCTTGGTTTAAGAATACAAAAAATGCGTCTATATCAAGGCTCTACTTAAGTTTCTACTGGGTTCCCAGAGTTCAACGCATGCTCCTACAGAGGAGGTTTGTGACCAGTGCTTCGGGCCTCATCGGGCCTGCAGGTTCGGAGCCCTAACCCCAATCTAAGAATTAGGGTTTAGGGTTTAGGCCTTCCGCCCCCACCCCAGCACCCAATCACGGAAGACTCCAAAATCTCGATGAGACCCAACTCCCGATACTCATCAATCAGCCTGCTACACTGCAACCGTGACCGAAACCTGAAACCCCTGAATGCAGCACCAGGCCACTGCGCAATTCGGATGATACCCGCGTCGCCCTCCCCGTCGCATCGCGGTGCCGGGAGCACCCTGAGGGGTGGCATGGGGCTTTACAGAGCATACAGTTAGTGGTTGAGGGTTTCGGGCTTTTATCGCATGGGATCCGGCGTGCTATCGCTACATAGGGATGATGAAAGCTTGATGCTTGACAGGGTGGTTGTCTAAATCGTGCTCAAAGACACCTACTGGTGATTGAGCTTCCTGCTTTCCTTATCGGTTCACTTAGAGGCCCTATTCTTCGCCAAGCAGCAAGCTGCGCTGCGTCGGCGCGCCAAGGCCTCAGCCAGCATCCAGATCAAGACTATTCTGTGGCTGTTTCTGGTGGTGGTAGTAGTAGTAGTAGTAGCAGTAGTAGCAGTAGTAGCAGTAGTAGCAGTAGTAGCAGTAGTAGCAGTAGTAGTAGTGGTGGCAAGTGACAAACAACGACGACAACTCTAAACCTTGTTTAGGGTTGTGGGGTGTTTGGTTTCACTGCCAGATATTTGGACTTTCGAATGAGCTGCATCGAGTACAGGGGGGGTAGTCAAGTGGAACAAGAGTTGGAATCGGTCATCAAAAACATGGACAAAAACAAATCAACGTGCCAGTGTTGAAAGAGTATATACACCACAAGGTTTCAAGCACGTACACTCACCCACCTACTAGCCCGTCTTTGTTCCGCAATCAGCCGTCAGCAACAACTCATATAGAGCAGATCGATGTGAACGACTCATCGAGACTAGTCACTAGAACAGCAATCCAGGGCTTAGGATTCAAGGTTCTGGCCTTTGGTCTTTGTATTGCAGACCCTGACTAGTAAACCCCCCCCCCCCGCTCCTTGACAAGAGCACTCCTGAAGCTCCGGGATTTGCATCGTATCGGTGTACCAGAACGGAGTGTCACATCACACGTCTGCACTATGCTACACTAGCTAGAACCACACATTCTAGGGGAGTGAGAGTCATGCTCCTGAGACTTTAGCCCTGGTCCCTGCACCTGAAACCCTGAAATCCCAAACCCGAAACCTCAAACACTAAACCCCAACCTCCCCACACACACACACACACAGAGGCGAATACACACACACACACAGACAGACGGACACAGAGAGAGAGCGTGAAAGAGAGAAACAAACAGCTAAGTATTGAGACGCCCCAAACTCCTAAAGGCCCTATAGCCCTGAACCCTGTATTTTAAAGCACCCACCAAAAAAAAAGAACAAAGCCTTCAGACCTTTGAGCACCGAGCTTTCAGAACAGTTCGCCAGGGTGGAAGGCCCCTGGTACGGTGATTCGCACCTGCACAGGGCTGGAAGATGGGCTGTTCCAGTGTGACTTTAGGCCTTCGGGGGGGTTAAACCCTAAACCCCTAAAACCCTAAGCACCCTAAACCCCTAAGCCCCTTAACCTTAAACCCCTAAGCCCTAAACCGGGTTCGGGGTTTTGGCTTTAGGCCTTGGGGGCTTCCGGGTTGCTGAGTGTGGTTTGAGGCCATGAGCCTTTGGCGGAATCTTTGCACCCGCACAGACTTGACATTTGATACAAAGGGCCTTGACGTCTTTAGTACATCTAGCATCGCAGAACTCAGCAAGACTCCATGGAGACTATAAGGGGACACGACGATTCATTATGTAGATTGAGACCTCTGTATCGGGTTCCCCTGAAACCCGGACTCAAACGCCAACCCGCCCTGGCGGAACTGTAGGACGACCCTAAGCCCATCAGCGCATGGCCTGATGTTGCAGCTGAAGCCCAGGGGTGTCACCGGGCAGTCGTTCAGGTCCTCGTTGGCGGAGGCCCTAAACCTACTAAGCCCTAAACCCCTAAACCCCTAAACCCCTAAAACCCTAAACCCTAAACCCCTAAAACCCTAAACCCTAAACCCCTATGCCCTAAACCCTAAACCCCCTCAGCCCAAAACCGGGTTTGGGGGTCTTGAGGCTCCTTCGAGGATCCGGGGGGATCCTCCAGCAAGGCCTTACAAGGGTTCGATGGAACTTGTTGAGGTAGGGTAGCCGGAGCAGGGTCTGGGGTTTGGGGGTCCTAGGATTTAGGGTTTAGGGTTTGGGTCCAGGGTTCAGGGCTCAGAGCTTAGGCTTCGGTATAGGATTTGAGTTGGTGCTGTTGGGCCTACGGCTTAAGCGCGACCACTAAGTGAACCCCATGGCTCGAGCTCATTTCCAAGAACCCACACACTTCTATCTCCTAAACCCTAAAGCTTCAAACCCTAAACTCTGAACCGTAAATCCTAAACCCTATTTAGGGCATAGCTTTTGGGTCTGGGGCTTCGAGCCTAACGCTTAGGAGTTGGAGTGGTGGGGTCTTGGAACTTTGCTTGGGTCTTGCGAACCCTGTAGAGAGACCCCATGACAGCCCAAACCAAACTTTAAAACTTATATGGATTTAGGGTTGAGGGTTTAGGGTTCAGTGTTTAGGGTTTAGGGCTTCGTCGACCCCAATTCCCCAAACCCACAGCCCTACCTCCAAACCTCCGCTGTAATGGATGAGCAACTCCGATGTACCCCAGCTCTTGGTCTGGTTTAGGGTTTAGGGTCTAGTCTAGGGTTTAGGGTTTAGGGTTCAAGCCGACGGATAGAGGGTCGCCAGGAGCGCAGAAACACAATTCACAACTCCTGCTTGTCTTGCGGAGACTGGCGGTCGATTCTTGAGCAACCCGGCCGAAAGGTTTCCGGTACTGGGTGTAGTTTAGGGCCGGTGCTGAAGCCCCAAGCCCTCAATCCGAAATCCTCGAGCCTGCGGGGTTTAGGGTTTTGGCCTGGGGCTCCGATGTAAGGGCTCCTTGTTACTCTTCTCATTACTAAGGCCCTTAGGGCTACCCATCGTCTTACGAAAGAAGCTCAGGGCCCAACGAATTCGCAGGGATCCGGAGAGGGCATGCCTCCAGAAGCACTAAGGCTTGTAGTTTTGGGTTTCTTACAGAGCCCAACATGACAGGGCCCGCTGGTTCTGCAACTTTGCATACTTCATCAAGCCATAGGAGTACGTATGCCCAAAAAACGAGGTGTTTCGAGGGCGCTCCGGGGAAAGGGTCTCAACACTGGAGCTCCGCGCATATTTGTGGGGTTTGAGATAGAATTAAGGATTAAGCTTTAGGCTTTGGGGATCAGTGCTTGATTTCTCCGACTGAAGCCTACAGCCGTGCAATCTCCGCGCTGATCATTTTCATGCCCGGCTTTCCAGGGCTGGTATGGCTCAGCTTAGAGTTTACACAACGTCTAGGGTTGCCTGGCCATGACAGAAACTCGAAGATTCGGCGCTTCAACACCTAGCGGAATTGCAAAGAAACGAAGCCCACATGAAAGGCTCTCGAGTCACTGCAAACAGGCCCACAGCATTTATCCTGGTTCCCTTTTTGGGGCCATATTAAAAATGATCATTTTTAATCCGTATTAGGGTTTTATTAAAACAAAAATGTAAAATTGTATCCAACAAGGACCCAGTATCTGGCTTTGTCCTAAAACGGATATGCCGTAGAAGAAGCCCAGACCTAAACCCCCTAACAAGAACCCAACCGGTCTAGACCCGTGGGCCTCTCGCCTTCAACCACTTAAACACAGTCGGGGCGAACCGCTGCCAACATGAGGCTGACGATGTCAGGTGCCCGACGGCCCTTGACCTAAACCCTGGACCCTAAACCCAAAACCCTAAACCCTGAACCCTAATCCCTAAACCCTAAACCCTGAACCCTGAACCCTAAACCCTAAACCCTAACACCACGTGGATGACTTCTTGTTCACTCGGCGGCGGCCCCGATGTCCGAACCCGCTTTCCTCCGGCACTCCTCGCACCCGTTGGCGGCCGTCAGGACCCTAAACCCTAGAGCCTAAAACCCTAAAGCCCTAAAGCCCTAAGCCGTTCCTAAACCCTCAACCCTAAAACCCTAGACCCTAAAACCCTAAAACCCTAAGACCCTGACGAAATGACGAAACCCGAAATGCGGCAAAGCGTTTGTGCTACCGAGAGCTTCAGGCTTCCTGGCAACGCCTCGTGCACTCTGTGTGAGTTTCCCGTTGGCTCGGGCTTCGCGCTTGGGGCATAACTGGGAGTTAGGTTTAGGGTTTAGGGTTTAGGGTTGAGAGCTAGGATTAGGGGGACCTTTGGGGATATAGACCCTCTCAGTAAGGTCCCTTTAAAAAATAGAAGGATCACCTTTAAGGGGTCTCCCCAATACGACCTAGGAATAACGACGAACCGTGCTCCATTGAAGGACTTGGAGTGCCGGGCTGCAGGCTCAGGTGGTTTTAGGGTTTAGGGTCTAGGGTTTGGGGTTTGGGTTTAGGGTTTAGGGTTTAGGGTTTGGGGCTTTGGGCTTAGGGTTTGGGTTTTGGGTTTAGGGTTTAGGTGGGGTGTAGGTTCCAGCGCCTAAGTCCTAACCTCTACCTCTAGGCTGCATTGTAGTTCCTTCTTAGAATTACCTTATAGGATCCTAAATATGAGCCACAAAACGGAACTGCAATGGAGCAATGGAGCCTATAGGTACTGTGAACTCATCCACTCGAGCCCGAAGCTGTATGGCTCTGGGCACGTGATCTAAATCGAAGGTTCCTGCAAAACAACACTCACCAATGCTCCTCAGGAGCCATCCATATATATTTTTTTTTTATAGGGTCTCGGATCAATCGCCCGGTAGATG
>CAJNJA010000027.1:0-18463 GCA_905231915.1 Symbiodinium necroappetens | reverse complement strand
TCTACAGGTATACAGATAAACAGACATACAGATATACATACATACTTACATACATACATACATACATACATACCTACTTACCTACCTACCTACCTACCTACCTACCTACCTACCTGCGTACGTACGTAAGTACGTTGGTAACACGTAGGTGCAAGCATGCTTACAGATGTGTATATATGCCTCCATTCCATTTAAAAGACGCCTCGAAAGGGACACAGACCACGAGTGGTCCTGCAACCGTGAGTGAGTAGTCATGGTCCAAGATATGGCCCTTGTTGGATCCTTACAGAAGCGGGCTCGTTGCATGTTACGGGAAGGGAGGGCCACTTGTGGTCCATGCTGCAGCCGAGCATCCTAGTATGCCAGCTTCAACGGAAACCTCAGATGTTCGACGAAGCTCAACCGCATGGGTGAATCTTGCATGAGGAGCTTAGGAGACAAGGTTGGTGGGGTTAGTTGTCGTTTCCGCGTGCTGTGCCGGAATCATCTGGTATGTCAAGCAGAGGCTGCTGGCTACCATAGCCGCTTTCCTGTCGCGGGGATGCCCCAAGCAGAGCTGCAACTGTATCTTATTTCTACTTGCCGTGAGGCGGCGTAAGCAGACTCCCTGCTTGGATCGCCAACACTCCACAGGAGGAGCCTTATACGGGTCCTACGGGGTCCTACGGGTCCAAGATCTGTGTCAACAGGTTCGGGCATGATGTTTGAAACTGCACCTGGCCAAGGTTTGCAACTGATTGGCAGGTTGAGTCTTTGTTTGTATCAGAAGTGTCGTCGGGATGTGTGCCTGATCCTGTCGGAGGTTTATGCGCAGGTGGTGCGGAAACTCAGCATCCGAGCATGCGAAAGCCGAAAGCCCTGCGTGATGCCAGACAGTCAGACAGCAATGTTTCTACCGACCCTTGCCAGGAGCGTCCTCGGTTTGTGCAACGCTTCTGCGACCGCCTCGCCTCCGTGCGCTGCAGAAGGGAGAACAGGGGTGGAGTCGTCCGACGTAGAGACATCGATGCGCTGTGGCGGGTGGGAGCCGAACCTTATCTACCGCAGTCCGACCCAGAATCCTGAAGTTTTCAAGCGGGAAGACTAGGACACTCTTAGGAAGGCTCCCGTACTGCTTGAACTGTACGCTCCCTACAGTCTTCCAGCCAGGTCCAGTAGGTTTAACCCCCGTAGTGGTTTTCCATCTGTAGCAGGGCGGAATTGAGCCGACAAAGAAAACTACATAATAAACTGTAAGTTGCGAATATTCACAACTGAAGCCAAACCGGGGCGCGCAGTCTTCCTGTCGGAGTGAACTCTGCATACCTTCAAGATGACATGCGACACGGCCCTGTGTGAGTCCAGTGCCCACTGGAAGTCCTCGCCCCTGTTTGTCACGAGAGACTTCCCCTGTGGCTCCAGGTACTGACGAATGCCCGCAAGCAAAGTTTCTGCATCGAGGATGGGTGGCCAGAAATGAACGATTCGCTGTTTCGTTTGATTTAATTACAGCCAATGGTGCATTGCACTGAATTGGCTGAAGCTGCTACTGATGGGCCATGTTTATCAGCAGACCTGCGCTCCTGTGAAGCCCGAAACTGGACATCAGCTGTGCTGTCGCAGGACATCATGCGGTTGATCTGGTCTTGCTCTTCAGAGGAGGACTTGAGACAAATGAGGAGCTGGTGCGACGAGATCAACCGCACACGTTGCTGGGCATGATGTGCTTCAGTTTTGGACTTTAATCGGCCAGATTTAGCGGGCTGAAGGTATGGGACCACAGGAGAAGTCAGCAGCTTGTGGAAGGAACATCATGTAACCAACGAGCATCAGCAAACGTGAAAGCCACGGAAGCCAGTAGCCAAGGGCATGTCCCGTGGGCGAGAATGGAAGGTTCTCCTCCGATTTCCCCGGCTCACCTTTGTTGTGTCGAAAGATGTCGAAAGCCCGCACTGGGCCGGCACAGCTGACAACGTCCCAATTCCGACGAGCTGCAGCTGTCATAGCTTGAGTCACAATCTAAGTAGGGACAGTCCCTGCAGCCGCATTCTACCGAGGCGACAAGTGGCGGGTGAGCCCCCCACCAGTTCTGCCCTCCGAAGAGAAAGCTGCCCTGCAGGCCGCAGCCTGTGATCCCACCGGGTACTACTGTGTGACGAGTCATTGAACGAACTGGCGACTGCAAACTGACATGGTCGGCATGCATGTGCTTTAGCTTTGTCTTGTGTTTGTCTGCGGTGGTAAAAGCCGTGGTAGTAGCAGTAACAGTTGCAGCAGCAGTAGTAGCAAGTAGTAGTAGTAGTAGTAGTAGTAGTAGTAGTGGCAGGGCAGAAGGCGGACAGATTCCTGCAAGTTGCAGAGATGTCGTGGCAACATCGTGGTGCATGGCCTTTGCATGCTTGACAATTTGTGGCGTGCTGTTTCGATGAGGCAGTGTTCAATTACTTCGACAAAGACCGCGGAGGAAGCGTATCTGCGAATGAGCTTATTCTGTCTGGCCTCATAGTGTCTTCGATGCATTTCAGGTTTTGTCTTTCGCTTGCGAAACCTTTGGGAGTTTGTTGGGCAGCTGCGCAGTTCTCGGTGGCGAGTTCCGACCTGCTGCTGAGGACAAAGACTATGCCAAGGAGTTCATCAGCTGCTTGACATGGCCCAGTCTTGGAGTGTAGCGGCAGTGTAGCGTCTCTGTAGAGCTGCAGCGCATCTATCGGCTTTTCATTTCTTGCCCTGTTGGAGCTGGACGATCATGTCCACACTGCCTTCAGCATTTCTGCCAGGTCGCACTTCAGATAGGTCCAAGGCTAGGATCACGCACTTTCTTTTGCCCAATCCTGGAATGCACAG
Source organism: Symbiodinium necroappetens (assembly GCA_905231915.1). Classification (NCBI taxonomy): domain Eukaryota; class Dinophyceae; order Suessiales; family Symbiodiniaceae; genus Symbiodinium; species Symbiodinium necroappetens. Next base: position 15,640 of record CAJNJA010000027.1, on the reverse strand, counting down.
ACGTGGCTGACACCGATGGCAACGGCGAGATCGATATGGCAGAGTTCTGCGAGCTGACTCCTGGAATATTTAGCACTTTTACAGCCATGTAGATCCTGCTCTTGGGAATTCTTCGTGGCAGCCGACCTCTGCCAGTGACTCCTGTGCAGTGATGCCAGCACAGGCAAAGCTCCTGTTGACCAGACGAAAGCAGATTCGATTTGGGAATGTTTTGTTGCGACGCCATTCTGTTGCCGGAATTAACTGCTCACTGGCTCGAACGTCTTCTGTGATTGCAGCGAAATTGGAGGGCTTGCGTATTGCCGACATTTCTTGAACATTTTTTAAACTCAGCTTCCAGCCGAGGATGTGCCCCCATGGCTTTCGTGCGTCGGAGACCTCCGTGACTGGATCTACTGTGCTGGGCCAGCCCGCGCGCGCTCGGAGCTGCAAGCAAGGGCATGTTTTTCTGGAGTGGCCAGAGGCCAAGGCCCAAGGCCGGAAACTGCCAACTCTTGATCATCTTTTTGTAAGACTCCCCCTCCTCCTCTTCACGGCATCACTCTTGGAGGGCTGGCCGAGCTATTTCCATTCATACATCTGTCGTAGAGACAAGTTGAGTGGGCACAGACCGGGTTGAAGGCTCCAGGCTGGTATGGCTACTGCGGAGATGAATGGTTTGTTTTCTTTGTTTTCTTGGTTGTGGTTGCTGCTGCTAGTGCTGAGCTCCTTCCCGGCAGCAGATGCGACCACCGGGCATGATTGATGTTGCATTGGCCTTCCCAGTTACTCAGTTGCTTTTGGTGGGAGCACGAGTATGCATGCACACCATCATGCAGCTCACAGACGGCCACTGACATCTCAGAGCCAGAACGAAGGTGGCCTTACATTCCAATACACATAGGAAGCATGCCTGCAAGCGTGCACATCTCGATACATTCAACGGATGTCCCTCCGCGCCGAAATCTTCAATCGGAACCAGCAGCTCCAAGATTTGAGAGCTGGACCTTCGAATCTTTCTGCAACTGCACGCTCCGCAGCATGTGGGTTCTGAGCGTTGAACTGTTAAAGGCGGTCGTGAAGCCTTCATATAACTCCCCCCCGATCAGAAATCAGGTTTGGACGACACGACCAAGACTTGGCGCCTCAAGGTCCCTTCACTGCGGGGCAGGGGGTGGGAGAGGGGGGGTTGCCTGCAAGTTTGAGGGTTCAGACTGTGATCGGACCTGAGCCAGGATGAGACATCAGCGGAACAGCTTCAAGTTTAGAGTTTAGATGCCTTTTTCCAAGATCATGTTCGAGGCCATGTTGGGGAGACCTTTCGAGGCGCACCATGCTAAAGACGGAACATAGAATATGTGCTTCTTGCGGAAGTTTAATCGTCCTACAGCACGTGCTCGCTTTGATGTGGATGCCATGGACCTGGACAAGTTGTAACATGGTAACCGTTGAGTCAATTTACGGATATCGCCTGTGCTCTCAGTGGTCCATGCATTGCTGAAGACAGCCAACTTACGCTAAATGTGAATTCGCATCCCATCTTTCCGATAAGCAGAAAGAAGCACTGCAAGGGATGATCTTGGTCAGCAGAAATGTTTGACGCATGATGCGAGACGTAGCTTTCCTGAGCGTGCCAAGCAGCATGGCATTGTGGCGCAGACAACCAATGAACTGAAATGTGCTGAACAGCTTCTGCTTCTCCACCTGGCTGGGCTCTTCAGGAGGCTCCTCCAGCGGCCGCAGAGATAAGGCCAAGCCGAGTCAGCGACCAAGATCAAGTATCCCTTCGGAGGGTGCCGAGACGAGACATACAACAGCAAGTTCAGGGGTGGCGTATAGCACCAGGGCAATTTGCAGACATTTTCAAGTGCGCCGGTATCGCAGTGCTGTGCAACCAGTATGTCTAACAGGAGTGCCTAAGTGATCTGACCGCATAAGATGTAGTTCCGTTGCAGACAATCCCATCAAGCAGCCTCGAAACACTCTCTCAGGCTCGTGCCAAGGAGAGGGCCCGTCCACCAGGCGCAGGGCTCGCATGCCTACTCCGACTCAAATTGTAGAAGACATGACACATGGCATTTGGATTGTCAGAGATCCATCCAACTTGCGGGCTGCTGGCATGCACGAGGGCTGTGACTGCATGCTTTGCGCTTCTAGCTTTGGCTTCGCTTTGATTTTGTGCCTTGCTTGGGATGCGACCGTGAATTTTCTTTGTGCTGGCGAGGTGGACATTGAACTTGTGTCACGGCGCTCGTGGCAGCTATTCTGTTCCGTTATTTTGCACCATCACCAAAGGTGATCTCGTGCAACAAGTTTTGGTGGTAGCCTGACCGCTTATGGGTAACCCTCAAGGCAAGCCAGGCAAAGCCGCGGGTCTCTTTAAGGAGCATGTGGTTTGAGCTGCGAGTTTTGGGAAGATGGCGCGAGCTGTAAGGTTTTATGAGGTCATCCTCGGACTCCCAGACAGAAGCGAATTGATCTGTGGGAATAGCAGGGCTTCTGCACTGACTGACACCCTTTACTGGCAGCGCGTCCTTCTCTATCACAGGTTTGAAGCCCAAATCTGTGATCCACTCAACAACTCTTGCGGCAATGCTACGAAGCCGCTCATGGTGACATGCGAGGTGTAAAAACAGACAAACTTGTATATTGCAGGAAATCTCAGCCTTGTCTCGCGGCCTGTTGCCACGACCTGATCAAACTGGCATGATTTTTCGAAGTGTTCTCAGGTTACTGGCAAACTCTATAATCCCCTCGATCAATAGGCAGGTCCAAATGCCAGAGCCTGCAGGAGACCCGGCTCAGAACATGTGAGCATGCGAGCATTCTGGAGTGGTCTCATGTCCTGTGGTGCGCTGCCCGGCTCCTTCTGCAGACTGCGAAGATAAAGTCACACGCTAGAATCCGCTAGAAGATCAAAGCTTCTGTTTCGGCCACCTAGCTTCCGTTGCAGTCAGAGCTGCAGAGATCACATCAAGCACTGAAGCTATTGCCCTCCCGAAACACAGAGCGAAGTCGACAGTTGAAGGTTGTTGCTCGTAGCTCTGCTCCTTTGCATGCCATTTCTTTCCCTGCAGAGCCATGTTGATCGTTGCTTGCCTGCAATTCTCGTAGGTGACAGTGGGCAGTTTGGCCAATGAGAATGAACACCCATGCTAAGATCCGTGCACTCTACTGTGGCTTTGACGTATGCACAGGAGGTGGAGCGACGTTAAGCTCGATTGCACCGAAGGGGCTCGCTGCACTGCCTTACTGTAGCCGTTATGCGGTGTGTATTCACGAGAAGCCCTTACTACGCGTACATTTGCAAGAAACGTGCCGGGCAAAACTAGGCCGTTTCCGACATACATATGACACCAATAGCCAATAGCAGTGGAAAACTTCCTTGTCGGGAGGTCTGCGGAGCTGTGAGGAGGCCTGGCGCGCCGGCATGACAATTTCTTTGGTTGTCATTCGTACTGTACCTTTAAACATCAATGTTGTGCGCACATCTGTGGTCAGATGTTGCTGCTTCGGTTTATACATGTTGAATTCAGCGAAGTGTTTGCTTCGTTCCTGCAGTTGCAGGGAGAGGCGCGGAGGGGCGGAGGTTTTAGTCACGGCCGCGCATGGCGGGAGATACTGTAGGCGGATTTCGACCGGCAACAATGAGAAGGTGCAGGCCGTAGGAGCCGTGACACGGACGGCGCAGACCAGAACGCAGTCATGATCAGACATTGAGGAAGGTGGTTATAAGGCAACATGATACACAGAGTAGTCACAGTCATGCAAACACACGAAAGCCAGCATACCGGAATTCTGTTCATCCTCATTACCACTACCAGCGTGAGCACCAAGTAAGAACCGGTGCGATGATAATTGTACTTTACATTCTGTCACACATTTCAGTGCTAGTCTCAGGCAGGGCATGCAGTGCAGGCAGCACTTTCTCCTCTCGCTGGTTGCCATGAGCCTCGGGGCATTGGTGGCGGCGCCCCGACCGAAGCTGTAATTGCTAAATGGAAGGACCCTCACTGGAAGCAGGGACATGTATGGTGCCAACGAAGTTGCCACATTTGAGCAAGTATGTACTGGACGATCATCTAGGTTCTGAGTTTTCGACCGAAAGTGTGTGCCAGGTTCGTGCCATTCTAGTTTTCTGCAAGTGCTGGAAGCAGAGGTTGGCGGCCGCTACGTCATGGACGCACCTAGGTGGCCAGGGCCCCGGCTCTCATTAGCTGAGCGCGACTGTGCGCGAATCAGATTGCCAAGCCGGTCTCCTGGCCTTGAGGCATCAAGACGGGAGATGGAACATGGTAAGTCTGTACGGGGCGTGGGTCAGCGCAGCAGCAACCGCTTCTACTATGGCATTTGTGATCATAGCCATCGCGGTGCTGCGAGTGAGTAGGAATTTTACTATAAAGAGTAGATGTAAGAGTAGGAGCAACAGAACGCTTTGTTCGTGTACATCGTGGTGGTGCGAGTAGCTCTCCTGCCTAGGGTGAGCCTCTTGGGCCTCTTCGTCGCCATTGCGCTGCGCTCAAAGCTCGACCGCATTTGTTTCTCCTCCGCTCCTGCGGATTCAGGGTCATGCCGCTTCATCCAGGACGTTTGCAGTGATGTGGAACCTTTTTGGGACAGCATCAGCACATGTTGGGTTCCTTGCACAAGCCTCTTCTAGCATAAACCCATGCGGAACTGTGGACTGAGACTGGGGCCGCCCAGACGGTTTGCTTCTTGTCGCATGCTCGGACGTTGGTGAGAGGCATGCAGTTTACAGTCTACAGATGTCTACAGTCTAGAGGATAGCAGTTGACGGGTTTCTGCAGTGTGGAGCAGAACTAGTTCTGTTTTCCGGCCCGTGGATGAACAATTTGCAGGGTGCAGCTGCAGATGTATGGCTGGAGAGAAGCGAAGGCCCGCGGTGTGGTAAAGACCTTTGAAGAATGCCGCCATGCTGGCACCTCAGAATATTCCCCAGAAGATGCGGGACTGGCCTCTAGGACGAAACAAAACGACACTCTTTCACCACTTGCCCTGTTGATGCGATTTTAAGAGAGTGCTGTGGCGTTGCAGGTAATTTGCTTCGCTTGCAACTTCTGCGGGTCGCAATATGCCAGCTTTGAGGCCTTCGGGGTTCGGTGGAGATACATGCGTCGCGGTTCTGAGTTCATTGCTCAGGACATCGAGTCGCCACAATTTTCAGGGAGCTAATTACGGATTATCCCGGAGTCAGCAGTTGCAACTGAGTTCGTGAATTAGTTTGGAACGACGACGTGACGCCTTTCCTTGCAGAGTTGTGCTGAGCCTAGATGGCTTGACGACTTCAGGTCCGAGGGAGTATAGCATATAACTCTCGTAGCCGGTTTGGGTTGGGCTTATTATGGATTGAGGTTGGTTGACGTGCCCGAACGCAGCGGTTGTAGGGGTTGAGTCTGGGGTGATCTTTGGTCTATACTGATTGTTCTGCGTTTTGGGATATAGTTAAGTGTTGTTTGGATACACACATCCGGCCCTTTGGCCTCTGTACTGATCATTGACTCTAGCTATTTTGAGGCAGTAGCGCGTGCTGGCAAGAATGGGGCAGTGGATGTGAGTGTTGGTCTCTTGGTCACCTTTGTCTTCGGCGTTAACATGACTACTTAGATGTCGGCGATCATGTTGTTGTATGCTTGGTGGTTCACTTTTCAGGGCACATGTGCTTATGAGGCGAAGGTGTTGCACCGACGCAAATTGAATGCGTGCCTTGCCTTGTGCGAATATATGAAAGTCGAAACCAGAAGCCCAGTCTTGCCAGGAAGCCAGCGCTCACGAGCAGACCTGCAACTTGGCAAACCTCCTTTCAGGGATTTAGAGCATTGGGGGCCCTTCTTAGGAATCCATGTAACAAGGCTCCTACTATCTCGGGTCGATATTGCAGCCCCTGATCTTTATTGAAATGGCAAGTTGTGGTTTCGACTGGTCTGGATCGAATCGATCGACTGAGCAAACTCAAAACTGGGGATATTGGCTACCAAGTGAAAGCTGGGCATTGGATTATTAAGGGTCGGATGGCGCAAGGTTTGGGGGGCTGAGTCCAATAATGGCAGACAGTCTACGTAACCATATGCACGCACACCTCTATATTTAACTATATATATATATACATATGTGAGATAGGTAGATAGATAGATTGATTGATTGATAGGTATATAGATAGCTAGATAGGTAGATACGTACATACGGTTAGAGGTCGGAAACCGGCCCTTGCGTTTTGCTAGTTTGTTTTACGAATATACGTCGGCTTTCTAATGACCTACTAGTGGTGTAAGAAGCTGAATTTAATGAGGAGAAGGTAAGCAAAGCGCAAACTTTTCACTTGTTGAGATTACTTTTTTTCCTTCCCACCTATGTAATTCTACACAGTCATTCTAGGTTGTGTTCTTGGGCAAGCTTCTGGATTAATTGTAAAGCTGACACTGCATTGATGAAGCTCAGTGCTTTTCTGTTGTGGTATTGAAAATGGGACACCAGAGACTAACAATCTAAATCTGAGAATTGCTATGTTTTTCAACCATGAAAATGCTAACCAATTGCCCCCTACCTCCTTGGCAGCATCCTTACATTACGCAACCCAAAACAAGACCCAAACAAGCTTATTTCTGGTCTATTTTGTAGTTGTCGTCATGTCAGGGCATCGCAGAATCCTTGTCATCTGCTAAGGGATCCTTATTATAAGCTCTATTGAAGGCTTATCGGGGGCCTAGTTGGGTGGCAGACTAACCATAAATGTGCGGCTCTCCTTCATTCTCCTCCGTTCTTGTCTGGTTGGCACGTGTGTCTCTGCCCTCTTGGTTGCTCTTTGCAAGTGCGCGTCTTCCCTAGGAACTCTTGGACCGCGTTGTCATGCTCGATGAGGTATGGTATGGATTGTAGGTACTTCAAGCTGACTGATGGCTAGCTCGCGTTTGAGGGTCAGCTTGGCCTCCAACTCGATGATCTTGTTGCGGATATCATCAACATACACACATACACGCATAGATATACAAGCATATGCACAAGTATACATACATCCATGTATACATATACGTACATGTGTGGATACATACAAATATATATATATATATATGACTGTTTTACTAATGTGTATGCATGCACACGTACGTACATACATACATACATACAGTCTGATCCGGCAGATACTTTGGCTTATCCCGCAGATGCTTTTTCGACATCCCAGGTCCCTATGGCACCAACGCAGCAGTTCCAGTGGGAAGCAGCCTTAGCATCACTGGGATGGTCTTGAGCGCACCTCTGAGTAAACCCCACCCGGAGGAGTTCGGGCTGGACGCCCTGATGGAACTGCAGGAGCAAGGGGGGGACATTCCAGATGCATTGACATAGGCGGCTGCGTGTCGATCTGTTGCTTTGCTTCTGACTTGCGCGTGAAGCCGTCAAATGATTGATCATCACTTGCTGGTACTGGTGCGATCTACCTGGATATCTATATCCCAATGCCGATATTCGCCTATTCCTTGATCGGGCCCAGACGGAGAGATCATTCCTTTTCAATGACATACCCCCAATCGGCAGCAGTCACTCTAAGGCGGGGCGGTGACAGCCGGGGTCCTGACGGGGTTTGTTGGGACCCACGGTTCCAAAATCGCATCATGCTTTGGCAGGTTTGACAAGCCCTCGTATCGAGGCATGTGACAGTGATCTCAAGTGTTTTCGAAGCCTTTGGGATCGGGCTGGGATGCTCTGTACTGGAGCGTTTACGCCCGAAATCGTGGAACCTTGATTTGGATCCGCCTTTCGTGGGATCTACACAGGCAGGAGACGAGGTCAAGTGCACTTATTCTGATCTTGTTTAGAGAAGCCACAGGGCACATCTGCCAAAGCTCTGGCAAGAACTCTTTTACATCTATCAGGGTCGAGTATATCATCTACTCATGCACGTGCATGTCTGGGACAGCCCTTAAATATGTGCTTTCTGCGGACCTTTCCAGGCAGGGATAAGCTCCGAAGACCATTCTGATTGTTGCACCTCATTTTGTGTGGTCTGTGGTTACAGGTGAATCTATGAAACTTGGCTGAGTCTGCAGGTATTTCGTTCAAAGCTTCGGCGACAGTGAGAAACATGTGTCATGATGTGTTGTGTTCTTGGTCGACATGCCCTAAGCTGTTGGTTACCTTTACTGAGCAACAGCGAACTTCCGTTGATAGGTTCTGTGGGGACGAACCGAGTCGAAGCCCGATTGGCATTCCCCCGCGCGATGTCGCAACAGCCCCGGGTCGTGGATCCGCGCAGGCTGCTGCAAGCAGAAAAACACGCATGCCTCCTTCTCATCATCATGAACGAAGAACAGCAGGATTCCGTCATTGCTACAACTACGCCCGCTGAGGATGTGTAGGGTTGAGTTTTCCAGGTTTGTTTGTCCCCCCCCCCCCGCCCCTCCGCACCTTGCCCCCACCCTCATCCCCCCCACCGCGTCGACTGCTGCTGCTTGCTACTACTGCTGCTGCTGCTGCTACTGCTGCTGCTGCTACTACTGCTGCTGCTGCTGCTACTACTACAACAACAACAACAACAACTACTACTACTACTAGTAGTTGTTCTGCCGCTGCTGCTGCCACTAGCACTGCTGCCGCTGCCTGCTACTGGCAGGTTGTCGCTGTAGTGCTGCTAGTGACGCCCCTGTAAACATCACAACAACACTTCAAGAAGTGCAGCAATGGCGGCCAGGCAACAATCGGAATCATGACAGCAATCAGACATCATCGTGGCAATAGTGGTCAGCACATGCTAGCAGTAGAAGAAAATACCGATATTGCAGGCAAAACCCTCGGCCGGTGTCAGCCTACGCACCAGCGGCCTGTTCGCGCTCCCCTGTGCCAGCGAGCCCTCAATGCGCTGATAGGCCTTTCTCGGCCGCATCTTGTGTCTCCGCGTAGTAAGGCGCACAGTGTAGTGTTTACCGTTTTGCCTGATAGTGCGGCTGTTCAGCCGCAACATACAGTGTAGTCGGATGATATCGTATCGTGTATACTGGAGGAATGTATGTGGATGAAGGTACATCACGCAGTCTTTTGGCGGGGAGGCTGGAAGACATTCGAGGATGTAGAAAGATGGTTGCCAATCTCTGCCATGTCGAGCCCTCCACTTTTGCTTCCTGTGTGAGCTCAGGGCAGAATCCACGGTCCCAACAGCTCGTCACATGCGGCCCTGTGTCAGAGTCTGTATAAGCATCCGGCATCTTGTTGTCACGTGAGATCTTTCCAGGAACTGGGAGTGTCTTCGCCGACTACAGCCTGAGGGGATGGTCGAGCTGTAAACTAGTGTTAGAATCTGTTAGAACTCGGCGTGTTTCAGTAGCGCCAGATGATCGAAAAGGCTTGTGGCTCTTGTAGGTGTACTGCCTGTTTAACGCAAACTCAATATGAAGCCCTTGGCCAGATGCCAACATATGAAACCCTAAGGCAGGGCTTGCGACCGAACGGACACTCTGCGCTGTTCGGCCAAGTCGCAGGCCTTTTATGCAAATCGGACGCGGCGGAGGGCGTGCTACAGTTGGGCATCAGTATGCTGCCTCTGCTGATGCATGTGCGCAAGGACGGGATCTAGGCGTGAAAGTCCGTGCGAGGAGGGTCTGAAATCTGAAATCACAGTCCTCGACGAACAGTTGGGCATGAGTGAATGGCTCACTTCGGCCAGCATCTGGATGCTGGCAGTTGCAGATTGTTTTGATGAGGACGTGTGATGCAGTCTGTCTCCATGACACCGGGCGCCAATCCTCGCACTTTGCTTCCTGTCTGAACTTGGACATCTAAGCCGCAGATTCTAAGCGCGGTGTCAGCTTCGACTGCTGCAAAGCTTCCGATGCCAGCAAGCCTCGTGAGCAAGCAGGTTTGCCACAACCAAACGCCGATTACTGCAGGTTTCGCAAGTGGTTTCGCATATAACATAACATACTAGCACACGTAGTAACATACATACATACATACATACATACATACATATATATAAATACATACAATACATATGTACATGTATACGCATAGACAAGTACATTCGGCGTGTGGATATCGGCAGACAGATAGATATACATACACTTAGTATATGTATGTACATACATTTAGATGGGGGAGAGGAAGCGCGAGAGAGAGAGAGAGAGAGTCTTTGCATTCATGTTGCAGAACAGCCCGCCGCAACTCCCAAAATGTCACATGCAACCTCCTGCTAGACACTTTAAACTCATTGATACGTAAAGGGGGGACCTGTACTCTAGCCTGCCTCGGAAGATGACCTCGCCAACCAACTTTCCCCACTAGGCCTGTTGCCGACCTGCAACGCCTAACTTTAATTTGTGATGACGGGGCACTCACCCTTGAACCCTAGAATGGCATGCCTGCAGCAAGCAAGCAGCTTGCCGGGCCGGTAGTTCGAACACGCTTCTCTTTCCCTTCGCACGCACGCGCACGCACGCGCACACACACACACACACAAGCTGACCTGCCTCCACGGGGGCACTCGAGTCCAGTCTCCCAGTCGGTCCGTGAGACCAACGTACAGCCAAGCCCCTCGACCAAAATGGTGGATGGGGGAGCGCCCAGAGCGCGGGTTGAGGGGACTGCCCTCGGCTCTAACCCGAAGCAAAGGGGGGAGAGAGAGAGAGAGAGAGAGAGAGCGAGAGAGAGAAAGGGCGAGACACATATGCGCCAGGGACAAGAGGGGATCGGGGCAGGTGACTTCAGCTTTGAATGTTTCCTGACTGCTGGTTGAGGTGGTTATGAAATGTGTTCGCATAGTTACAACGCTGGCTTACAATAGCTTACAACCCATTGTGTCCATCTTGTAGTGGCTTCTTGCAGATGTTTCGGTTCGTACGGGCGGAGCCCGTTGTTCCAGAGCACCCTCAGGTCTCCGCAGGGCCAGCCAACAAATGCGTATCCGGCCCCAGCACCTCGGCCAACAGACCTGGGAAGACGTCATTGCTTTTAGTTCCGTAGTTTTTTGCTGCTCCGTGGGGAGGAACAGATTTGGAGAGGCCTAATTATATACCTATAATTATACTCGGTGCAAGACGGGGTACAGCCACAGATTCTGTGCATCGCGCTTGCGCGCGGAGTCGACAGCTGCGGCACACGGGTTCAAACCAGACGCTCCGAAGCACTTGGAGCGCGTGCCCATGGCAGCGAGCAGCCACAAGAAGGCCGGCCGTCGGAACAACCATGGCCAATGAGCAAACAGCAGCTCAGTGCCGTTCACAGTGCGTGCAGATTGCCAACTCCCCCAGCTGTGCCAACAGAAGCAGCCGAAAGTCGTGACACTAGCGCCGACAGGCGACGACGGCTAGCCCAAGGAACATCAGTTGCTGGAGCACATCAGTACCGACACGTGCAAGCCGTACGTCGCTGAACACTATCTAGAGGAGCCGCACCTGCCGCAGGAAAAGTGCGGTGTTTTCCAACAACAGTGTTTGTTGCTTCGGCTTTGCACAGGCAGACAGGTACTGCTACCTGTATGATCCTGTATGTGCAGGGTTTCTTTCCTCGTGGGGACTACAGGGCGGGAGGTGGCAGGTACTGTGCGGGCAGCTCGACACCTCCATGCTCACCACGGCTATGTGATAGCCACGTGCGTAGTGCCCATCTTCCCGAGCAGTCAGGTTGGCATGGAACCCGTGCTGCAACACTTTCGCCTGCCAGTTTTCGCACGGTGCCAATTCTTATCTTTGGATCCGACGTGAGTTTTATGATGGCGATGCATGGCCTGCAGTTTGGGCTAGCGCGATTCTTTGGGAGAAACCTGATATGCCGTGCCAAATGAGTCAAACCCATCGACGGCATGCGGAAATTGGTCGGTAACATGTGACATGGAGCAATCTGTCATCCTTCAGCTGTTTAACACCTGCTGGCCGCCGTGGGCAATGCGTCGAAGAACGGATGCGGCGCATCATACCTCTTTCGCGATGAGCATCTGGCGTTGCCTATCTGCTTGAGCAGACTCTCTTCCATCGCAAAACATGCAGCCCCTACATTGCTATGTGGTAGGCAGGGAAGAGTTATGGGGCATGGTGTGAGGCCCAGCCATTGAAATCGCCGAATGAAAGACCTGGTCTGAAGCCCTCGATGCAAAGGCAGAGGTCACCAGGAATGACCCACTTCGGTAAACTTAAAGAAAAGCCGTAGACTAGAGCCACCAAATCTCGAGCTGTAAGTGCGCGAATGCCCTGCAACCTTGCAGGCATGTCCTCCACAGCATGGAAGCACCTCTGAGCCAACAATGTAGCGCTCTTTACAGCGAAACAAGCTTCTCAACAGCGACGAACGAGCACGGGAAGTGTTCGGGACAGCGTGCTGAGTCCACGGGAAATGCAGCTCCTCAGTGACTCCCGGGGGAGCTTGTTCATCCAAGGCGCAGAAGAACACCAGTTGTAAGATTGGCTGCTAATGCTCGCCTAGTCATATCCAGGTCTTTCTGACCCCTGCCAAAGCAGATTTTTGGCGACACAGTGTAGAACCTCAGGGCGAAGTTCTAAAGCAGGCAAAAATCCTAGCTCTTTTCCAGGCACGGGCTGCTTCTTTGGAACAAGGGGCGCTGCCAGGGCCGCCACGAGGCGCAATACCTCGCGGCATCTCATGTGGGATAAGGTATTCGCCATACGCGTGACCCAGCCAGTTCGCTCGGAAGGTGGCTCGTCTCAGGCACCATGGCTCGGCCGCGTGGAGGAGGATGCAGGTGCCCCTCCTGGGCCAGGGCCTGAACGAGTAATCAAAGCAGCCTGCTGCTTGGAAAGTGGGCGATCCAGAAGTGGACACATTAGGCACGAGTCAGTCGCAAGCATGGAAAATCAGACAGACAGATCAGATAGGGAGCCTTAGGGAGACACGGGCAGAGACAGAGAGTGAACACGAGAGAAGCGAGAAAATTCATGAGCCGCAGATGACCCTTATGCGAACTATGCGACCGCAAGTTGGTTGTCGGGTTGATCGCATGTAGAGGAACGGCAGAGCTCTGATCACTCAAGAGGGGTAACCCGTAGACCGCCAGCAAGCAAGCAAGACGAGAAAGAGAGCAGAGAAAGACAGAGAGACAGTGAGGGAGGGAGAGAGAGAGAGAGAGAGGGATCCATTTCTTTTCGATTGTTTCCGCAGACCGGGGAACCATATCTTTTTACCGGTGATTGAGGGTTTCACTCTCCCTCACAAGGCCTCACAACAGGGGCGCACCTTTCGGTGCGGGTCCCTGGACCCCGGAGTGGAGTGAAGTGAAGAGAGGGGGCGGAGAAGGAGCCGGAGAGAAACAGAGAGAGAAGGGGAGCGTTGGAAGGCGGCTTCAGTCGAAGCAACCGCTCCGGTCAGATCGCTGCACATGTCTGGACCACGCGGCTTCGCGCTGTGCGCGATTCCGTGGGGTGGGAATATAACTCCGTGAAGCCTCCAAATGAAGGAAGAAGCAGAAGAAGGCGAGAGAGAGAAAGGCAAAGAGGTGGACTGTGGATGTTGCAGGGCTGCCCCGCGGATGAAGAATTATTGGGTTCAACGCGCGTGAGACTCAAGTCCAACTAGTTAAGAGCGAACGACTCGCGCTTTCTGTTGAGTATTCAGGTCTTCCAGTGTGGTGCCCTCGCAGCGGCAGCCACGCAACGCGGCCGGTCGTGTGCATTCAGGCCAGTAGCTGCCCCGGTTCTTTGCCAGCGCTGCATTCAGAGGGTCCCATAGGAAGCTTTCGACATAACTTCGCAGCACGTGTTTGCATCACCGCAAATTCTGGCACAGGTGAACTTTCCAATTCAATTAATGTTGGGGTGAGCCTACTGCGCAGCACAGCAACTTAAACCAACGTGTCAGACACACGTTTGCGCTTTGCGATCCCGTCGTAAAGCGACATTTCGGAAGGAGGAACATGTACTGATGCGCGACAGCATGGCCTTGTGTCAGGTCCCGCCATGCCCATCAGCGCGGTCTGAGACTGAGTCGAGGTCAGTCTTGCCCAAAAGACATGTGGAAAACACCAGACTTCAGCATTGTCGTATCGTGCCAGCAGAACCCCAGACGTCTACACTTTGGGTGTTATCAGACCCGTCTGGAGCCTATGTGCGTACAAAGGCCTGGGCCTAGGCTTGTCGAGGTGTTGGAGCTGCTATCCGCTGTGTGTCGGTTCCAGTTCGGACACGGCCATGAGCCGAGTTGGATACTTGGCCCTGCCAAGGCTCGCGTGGACAACCCGGCTCGTCGCTCCACCACTGCAGGCAGAAGACTTCGCTTAAACACGTGGCCATCTCTGCATTGCTCAGTTGTTTCTGCTTGAAGCGGTCCCTTTGGCCGAGCTGGGCATGACTGACTGCGCCGTACGTTTACCAAAGTGCCGTAGTATGGGAAATCATCGGGATGGTGGCCCCGAGACACGGGTACAACACCTGCTGTGGGCACCTGCTGAACATTGTTTGACCCAACTTTCCAGATCATCGTTTGCGACATCATTCCTTCCTGGTAGGGTTCAGAAGTTCAGCTATATAAGGCCTGCAATTGAGGGTCATTATTTCCCTTGTTTTCCTGAAGTCCGACTCTTGATCGAGGCACGCCCGGCGGAGTGCAGGCCGTTTGCATGCTGTCGTTTTTGTTGTTCAGACACGAGCTTTGAAGCGCAAGTCTAGGTCTGGGGATCGGGCGCGTTCGATTCGCAAGCTTGGTCGAACCTTTGTGGGACAGGTGCTCGAGCTAGCAAAGAGGTTTCTGCCGCGAGCAGAATTGACACCCGAAACAAAATGCGTGAACAGTTGCTTACACCGCCAACCAGACCTCGCGCGATTCGTCGACTGGAGGGGCGAATCAGGAACGGCTTCAGCAACATGGCAGCAATGGGGAGTTCTCTTCAAGGAGCACCTGCAGTCATGCGTGTTTTGGTCCTGCGGAAAGTGAAGGTTATGGTCTTCCGTGAAAGCTAACTGGCGGGCACGTGCTTCTCAGTTCTACCTTGTCTCGCAGACCCGAGAGTTGGCAGAGTTGGAATCACAGCGAGCAAGTGAGCAGCCAAGCGTCTAGGTCATGCTCTTGCCGTGCTTATTCATTGTGGATGTTTAGCAGCACGGGACCTCGCATGGTACAGTGCTTAGTTATGCCCTATCTGGGATCTTTGCTCGTGCCCAGGCTCCTTCGGCAAGGTTTGTCAAGTTTTACCAACAAGATGGAGGAGATGAGGACCATTCGTTTGCCAAGGGCAGCGAATCAATCCTAGGATCAGACCCGTGAAAGAGACACAGAACCTGGCAGCGAGCAGGACAGTGGCCGAGACACTGCAAGAAGAGGCAGGTCCCCGCCCTTGCCGCCCTTGTTGAAGAACCTACTTCTGCCCCGGCCCACCCGCATGCACAGATATCTGCAGCAGCAACAGAACTTCCTTTCGAAACGGAACCACAAGTGAGAAGACATGTGAAACGAAGTTCCAGGGTTCGTGCATGTGCTGCTACTTGCCTGCCTACCACGTTTACTACTACTACTACCACCACCACCACCACTACTACTACCTACACTTACAACTACGTACAACTACAACTACAACTACAACTACCACCACCACCACCACCACCACCACGACTACTACTACTACTACTACTACTACTACCACCACAACTCACCCTTAAAGAAGCCCCAACCTCCCGAAGCTGAGGCAGGACTCCGAGAGCGAGTCTAGGCCAGA
>CAJNJA010000016.1:0-18463 GCA_905231915.1 Symbiodinium necroappetens | reverse complement strand
GACGGGGAGGATTAGGCATTTCTGCACTCCTCCTTGGCGTCCACTGCTAAGTTTGCGCCACATGCTTTCCAGCATAATCCGACCGACGTCATCTTGTGCCCGTGGGGTAAATGTTCCTACCTCCATTTTCAGCACAACATCTGCACATTGTCACTCGGTGTGTTCTAGAAGCATTCCGCAAACCCCAGCAGGTCTCGAAAAGGTGGAGTTTATCTCCGCTTTGTGCCATCACGAACGGCCCCTCGTACATCCGAATCTCTGCCGGAGGTGGAGGTAAAACTCTCTCGAAGGCGGGCTGATAGTCCGCCTGGGTCTCCTTGTCACACATTACCTTTTCGGCCGACTTCGGCTGTTTGTTGTACGAAGATGACGATGTCGTAGTCGATCCCAGAGGTTCCTCAGGTTTTGGGGAAGAAATCGTAGGCACTGGAGATGTAGAGGAGGGCATAGTTTGCTCAAACTTTTCCTTCAGCTCGCTCATTCTCCTCATCTCCTTGGCTGTAAGGTCGGCAGGGGACATGGTTAACAACCGTTGAAGCTCTTTGAGCTCAGCCTTCGTCATCTTTGTCTCTTTCACTGCCTTCGCCCTCAGCGCTTTCAACCTTGCCACTCTCATTCTTGAACAAGATTTCATTCCTTCCCAAATCCCAATCACTGCGACCGCCAGAACCAGGATAGCCATGTAAAGGTCCCATGGGATTTCTGGAGCTATATCCTCCTTCATTGCTTTTACTCCACATACCTGGCAGAACATCAGGAGCTTCTTTATCAGGCCAAGGTCTGCCTTTGCCGCCTTCATTGAAGAGGTAGCCGAAGATGAAGTCCTGTCAACCATGCTCCACAATGCCACCAATTCCTTCAAGCGAGCCCTCGTAAAAGGTTTTGTCCCCAGATCCGCTTTCTGTTCGGTTCCAGGAACATGTTGAACACGTAGTTCATTGGATCGAATTCTTTCCTTCATCCAATTTGATCGAAGCTTCAAGTGCCTTGTTCTCCAGCTTCCGCTGGAAGCCGTAAGTAGGGTGACTGCCGCCTGGTTGTCGTCGACATACAAGTTGATAACCAGTTGCCTTCCAAGTAGCTCTTGTAGAACTCCCCTGGTGGACATGGCCAACAGTGTTCCCTCGATCCCCTCTAGAGTTCGCTCTCTGCTGTGGAAAGGGTGATTAATGGTTGGCGCGAGGATCTCCATGTCAAAGGACTTGTTCCTAGGAAAACGGCGGATGCTCCATGGCTCCTCCCACCGCTTGGAGCGAATGAGGAGTCTGTAAACACATTCAACATCTCTCCATCACCTTCTTCGTGGCCATTCATCTTCAACCTATAGCCGATCGTTTCATTCAGATAGTCCAGCAGCCTTTGTCCAAGTTTGTTGACCATCTGCGGATTTTTCGTAATCTTTGATGACATCAATGCTACCGTGAACTGGATGTCAGGTCTAGTTCGACTCATCAACCACATCAGTTCCCCAACCCGCTTCTGCGCTTCCTTGAGGTCCTTCTCCAAGCCTTGCAAGTCCACTGGCTCCGCATTCAGGAGGGCCTGCTCCTCCTCTTCCGTGAGAATAAGCATCTCCTTTGGCCCTTGGCTCATTGACTTTGCTCCATTGTGCTTGTATGAACGAAGTAATTCTCGTACGAAGCCTTCTTGTCCGAGCTCCACTCCTTCCTCCGTTTGGTGGAGTTCGATTCCAAGAAACCTTATGGGGTGGTTGTAGTCGAGGATGTCTATGGGGTCCACTTCCCATTTATCGGCAACCCATTGGTAGAAAGCTTGAAGCATCGGCTCTTCTGCTTGGATCAGTAAGTCGTCGATGTATACGAGGACATAGCCGTATACTTGATCATCTGTTCCATCCTCTCTCACAATGCGCCAGATCTGGTCATCGGTTATCAGCTGCTCGATCTTCATCACCACCTCTTGTCCACCCAGTGTAGCCACCCAGCGAGCCTTCTTGAGTTCTCCATCACGGAACTGGGACCATAGTGCTGGTGACTCTCTGAGTCCATAGATGGCTTGCTCGACATACCACATGTCGCCTCTTTGCGCTAGGCCCAGCTCGTAGGCTATCGCAGGTGGCTCCATTGCCACTGGTTGGCCCAGCCACTTTGCCAAAACAAAAGCTTGACGAACGTCAGTTGTTCCAGTCTTCCATGGCTTCTTTGCGTTAAAGGCTAGCATTGTCCTCAACGAGGTAGCGTCCACTCCAGCGGCAAATAGATCCGTAGCCCCATCTTCAGGAACATGGTTTCCGCAGGCCACGAAACGAGTTTTTCTACGGTATCCACCCTTATCGGGCTTCACCGTGTACACACCTTTACACGGAACTATCCGACAGTTTGGCGGCAACTCTGACCTGGAGCGCACCGTGAAAGCCTTTTTCACTTCTGTCAAGTTGCGGTACTCCTTGAGGGCCGATTCCTTCCACTTGTCAATATGTTTGCGCACATCACCCAAACTGACATTGTGGGTCACCTCCAGCTGCTTTCCATCGCGTTCCAGTTGTCCCAGTAGTTCTTCGATGTCGGGGGTGTACTGGACCTCTGCCTTCTTTAACAGTCTCTTCACATGGCACGTAACGTCTTCTCCACGTACAGGCCCATCTGCTTGCTCCTCCTCGTCCGGCTGGAAAAGAAGTTCTTCATCGCTTACCTCCTGGAACACAAAGGTTTCATCATTCGCAATGCCAAGCATCTTGATCCTCACCTGGTCGTCCGCAAGCACCTCCGAATCCACCTCATCCTCAATCTCATTCTCTACAGTGCTTGTAGAATCCGGGTGAACATCAAAACCCGCATCCCTGAGGTTCTCAATGTCCTTCTCCTTCAGCTTCGTTCCTCGAGGAGTATATAGCAATAACACAAGCCTTTCTCCTTCCCATGGTTGAACTTCATGCCACGCTCGAGGAGGAAACTCCACCATTTTCCCCGGTTCCATCTCAACGATTTTCCCCCCAACTTCCTTGCCACTAGGTAGCTTTCTCCACACTTTATCCACTTCTGGGATCTCACCATCTTCAATCCACAGCTCACCGTTCTTGAAAGACTTTAGGGGCAGCACGTAGTTCTTCGAAGTCTTGGTATTGTGCACATCCCGGTGTAGTCCAAGTTGAGCGTTCTTAGCCAATGCCAAAGCTGAGAAGTGCACCGGCCCGCAATGATGCTTTGCAAACGAAGTCAAGTAGGCAGTAGTCCACGGAAAAGTCTTGGTGTTGTTTCTCAGTCCAGCAACGCCACCATGGACATAAGCACCGGTGTACCACGAGGATACAGAAGCCTTGCCCGTAAGTCTCCGATCCACATCGCCAAGGGACTCGAGGAGGCTGTAGAGTTCCGTGACATTCTGTAAGCTGAAGTCCCCTTCTTCACATAGCTTCCTCGCCCGAAACTCAATCTCCCTTCTGAGATCTTGCTTTGAAGGTGGCCTTTCTTGTTGTAGAAGTTCCTCTGGGATTTCCTCCGCGATTGCCGGGGGAATTAACTCAGCAAACTCAATCGCCGGGTCCACCACATCAAACTTCACACTCTTCGTCACCGTTAGGCCACCATCATCTCGAAGGATAATATGTCCTCTCTTCACATCCATCATTGGGCCCCCGTACCATCCTCGCTTCCATCTGGTGCTCGCTGCCTCATACTTCTCCGCTTTGCCTTGGTAAGTCTTTGACCGAAACCAAACCTCGTTCCCAAACGTAGTTGCAGGCGGAGCGGTCCAAGGGCTGAAAGGAAATGCACGTGCCCACATAGAGGTTGATGCATGGTTGATTGCCATAGGCCATTCCCGTGCACTCATAGAAGAAGCCTTTAGAAGCGCTCTCATTCGGCTTTTCGCCCACTTCACTCCCAGCTCGGCCGTTGAGTTCCCCGAGGGGTCCGCGCCAGCCGTCTTTTGTGTGCCTCAGACCGGCATCGACTGTCCATTCTCTGAACGCCTTGGTCTTAAACTCCCTGGCTCGATCTGTGTGGAGCACATCCACATGCAAGCCGGTCTGTCGTAGTTGCAACAGAATTTCTTTAGCCGCTTGTAGTACATGTGGTCCAGCTCTGCGCCGTAGAGGACGGGTGACATAGATGGTAGCAGTTTCTTGGCCTTGTTGAAGTTCTTCTGCCGCCTCCTCGAGAGTTTCTGGGCCGTAAGGTTCACTCCCGCTCTCGTCACCTTCATCCACCACCTTGTCGCTTTCCATCTCCTCATCCAGCTCCAACGGATCACCTTCGTCTTCGTCTGGAACATAGAGGTCTCGATCTTCTTCAGGAATGGCCGAAAAACTCATGTACTCCTTTGGGCACCGATACGCTGCAACCATGACATACTTGTAGTCATCAAACTCCATGTCACGTCCCTTTTGTCGGAAAGGACCAGCCAAATCAATGGCTACCGAGTAAAGTCCCGGTGCTTTCCTTCTCCGGTGCTGGTAACCATACGCCTGGGCATTGATACACACGGAACAATCAGCCCTATAAGGCTGATGATCATTCAGGAGGTGGCGTTTCCATTCCTCCTTCTGCTGCCTTGTGAGTTTGCTCACTTTTGCTCCCATCTCCATAAGTTCCTCCTCCTCTGCGAAGGAACCATCCATCCCTTCCACAATCGCTTCCTTTACGACATCGCGGAACTCGACTGACCATTTCTTGCACTCCTCCTTGTCCAACAATGAAGACGGTAGACAGCCGCTCTCATAGTCGATCTTGCCGTTCAGCTGGTACAAGAGGGGATAGTTTGTCGCAATCTCCGTAGGTCTCTTCCCTTTATGGCCCAGCGCTCCCATACTGAAGGAAATCTTTCTCGTTCCGCTCGCAGACTTGAACGCCTTCCACAGTTCTAGCTGCCACACTGAAACGGGCGGAGGTTCACCTTCATCTTGCAGGTCCTTTCCCGCGGGAAGCTCCATCAAGAAACCAATCGGCCCAGGAGAACAAACTGAGGCCAGCATCCATAGAAGCATCTGTTTCGCCATAGCCGCCGTTTCTCGGTCCAAGTGTTGTTGCCGTAGAGGAGGAAGACCTTCAGCACCAAAAGGCCGTTCGTGCGTCCTTGTAACCCAACCATCACTTGTCTTGCCTTCCGAAACTACATTAGTCCAGGTCTCCGTGGGCGGGGCTCCAATCACATCCGAGATTCTTCCCGTAGTTGCAGCCCATAACAACGCTTGGTATACGGCATTGTGGCGGTTGATATCCCACATCTTCGATTTCTTCGCGTCCACCTCGAAGAGCACTTTCCCAGCTTGGGACACCAGCTTCAGCGGATCATTCTGCGCATTTCCCTCTCCACTTGAGAAACACACCACCCACCTTCTTGAACTCAACAACATCTTACGCATTCTCCTTGTAAGAGGAAGCGCCTTGAGGTAGGACTCACCCTTTGCGGCCTCGAAGTTCTCAAGCATCAAGTTGTGGATATCCGCCGGGAGGTCCTTGGTGAACGGGCACTTCAAGAGAGCCTTCAGCAAGGTTCCCCGGTTGCCCTTTGCAGCAAAGTCCTTCAACAAATCCGGCCATTCTTTCGTCTCCTCGAGCTTCAACACCTCCAATCTCGCTTTGAGGGTGTCGATGTTACTGTTCAAGACATTCACCTGCTTCAACTCGAGGTCCCTTATCATAGCCAAAGCATCACAAGCAGCAACTTCAGGGCAATGGTTATTGACCTTCACCTTGACAGTCCCTCGTTCTGGGTGAGTCAAACGAAGCTCCGTGGGGCTCCAATGCAGAGTGTAGCCCAAGGTTTCTATCAAGGCTCCTAGGGGCACAATCGGCTGCACCTTACTGTGCTCCTCCTGAACCAAGATCGTGCCCTGGGCATTCTGCTTCAAGATCTTCTCGTCCTCGCCCGCAAGTGTGACTCGGACAGGTATTCCCGCCCTATATTCTTCTTCTTCAGCCTGCCTCATAGCGTGGCTAGCTCCCGAGTCAAGGAGGCCATCCGGCTCCTTGGTGGCAAAGTTCTTGACCTGAGCCTCTGCACCTCCCTTTTGAAGTCCATGCTCCTCGACGCGGGGAAGTTCGCCCCCACGGGCACCATTGTCCGAGGTGACCTCCAGCTTTTTCATGCTTGTAGCCGTCATCGACTTCAAAACCCTTCCAACATCAGCTAACACTTCTCGAATATCAGCTCCAGGGTCGCCTTCAGGAACGCTGCTCTGACGGGGCTCAGCAACTTCAGGTTTGTCGTCAATACGCACCGTCCTGGCAGCCGTTGGCGTAGTGGGACTCGTGGGGTTGGTCACTTCCTCCCTTCGGGGTTCCAGACTGAGAGGAGGGCGGCGTATACTTCTTGTTCGGGCAATCCTTCTGCATGTGACCCTTCCCTCCGCAAGCCAAGCATCTGTCCTTCTTGTCCAGGCCTTCCCAGCTGTGGGAGAAGGGACATCTATTGGTCCTCGCACATCCCCGAGCCGTCTTCCCGAAGAACTTACAAGGCACCTCGGATTTTGCCTTGTCATACTTCGCCGGCTCCGTTGTTGTGGTAGTAGAGGAGGTGCTTGCCGAAGTCGCCTTGGGAGGAGTGGAGCTTGGTTGTGCCACCTTTGGTTCCCGCATAGGCTTGAGCTTCGGCTCAGGCTTGGCTGAAGGCACCGTTGTGGTAGTGCTTGACGATACTCCCACAGCCAGAGCCTCGCATTCGCCCATCAGGTGTCAGTAGTAGCTCTCGATGGTCTCGTAACTGGGGTTCGTATCCACTCGGAGGTTCGACTTCAGTAGAGAAGTTCTGAAAGAAGCATCTGGGTTCTTCTCCAAGACTTGTCGTACCAGCCCATTTAGTCCCCGACAAAGCAAGCTAGGGTCCGGCGCCTGCACATTGAGTTCACGACATCTGCGGAGCCACCTGTTCCACGTCCTCAGCGATTCTACTGCACGTTGTGGATCACTTTCGGGAGCAGGTGCTTGAAGCTGGCCCAGGATTTTTACCTTTTCATTCTCTCCGCCAGGTTGATATATCTGTAGAAGACGGTACACAAGCTTCGTAGAGGAGTTTGCAAGGCGCCGAGCCACGGCTTCCTGCCTCACAGTCTCCGGGAGGGCCATAATGAGCATGGTCGCTGCTCTGCTGTTCACCCTCGCCCATTGGCCTCCCTCGAGGACTGAGATGTCCGGCATGATGGTTAGCTTCTCCACCGGGTTCGCCAGGGACCATGCTCCATAAGCCCGGTGGGCTTCTTTGACTACGCCTCGCCACCATGAAGCCGAGCCGTTGGATATGTCACTCATCGGAGCGTCGATGAGCTCCAGCCAATCCATTATATCAACACAGGCCGTGTCTGCTGCTGGGTCCGTGAGGGTCGGCAGAACGCTTGTACCAGGTTTGATACTTTCAGGACTCTGGTCCCCTTCCTTGCCCTTCGCATACTGTTTCAGCATCGCCTCCTGGAGCTGAGTAATGCCATCAGCCAGCAGCTCCATCTTGGTCTGCGAATCGCCCGAGCTGAGCCATTGCTGCGCTGATCGACCTTTTTGGGTGTCCTGTAGACCCTGGGGTATCTGCATGCCATTGCCTTCCTGGCCCATGCAGCTCGTAACGGATGGACCATGATTCCCACCTGGTACTTGGGCGCCTTGAGGTAGTGGACCATGATTCCCTCCTGGTACTTGAAACCCTTGAGGTAGTGGACCATGATTCCCTCCTGGTACATCTGCGACTCTAGGTAGTGGACCATGATTCCCTCCTGGTACATCTGCGACTCTAGGCAGTGGACCATGATTCCCTCCTGGTACATCTGCGACTCTAGGCCCCTGAGGTTGGAACTGAGCTTCACTCGACTGAGGTCCCCCTGGCTGCTTGGCTGAATGCTTCGGAATAGAGTGACCTTCAGGTAGTATTCCAGGGTACATTGGTGCACTCACTCCAAGTCCTTGGTTCGGAAGCGTAGGCAGCTGGTATACTCCTTGAGCTGGAATGGCATAGCCTGGCGTAGGATTTTGAACGGGTAGCTGTTGGGGATATTGTGGACCATGATTCCCTTCTGGTACATTCCGACTCGGTGGTAGTACACAACCCCGGGGTACGCTCACATCTTGAGGTAGTGGACCATGATTCCCTTCTGGTACAGACTGACTCTGAGGTACATCAGAACCCCCACGTAGATTCTCTTGTTGAGGTAGTGGTAGTGGACCCTGATTCCCTTCTGGTACATCCTGACTCTGAGGCATAACATCACGCACATGAAGATGAGCTCGACTCCCATCTGGCACATGTTGCCCCTGCGGAAGCCCTCGTGTTTCTTCGTGTCGCAACGCCCTTTCCTTGTCCCTTTCTTCTCGCAAGCGCACCACTTCTAGCTGTAGTCGTTCCAGTTCACCTTGCTGCTTTGCCTTGTACTCCTCCAACTGTCGCTGCACTTCCGCTTGTAATCGAGATGAAGACTCCGATCCTCCATCTGACCTCTGTGAGGGTCCATACAGCAAGGGGAATTCCGCCTGAGATCTCCTCATCCGCATCAACTCTGAAGGGCCGAATAGAGGGGCTGCTTCAGCCGCTGGCCTCTGTTGCATCCACGAACTCGGTGCTGGAGGCACCGCCATTGTCGTCCCAGGGAGCTCCTCAGGGGGCGAGATATTCGGCCCCAGCGGTGAGCCGTGTCCTCGCCGTGGTAGGGGAGGAACACCAAGTCCATCAAGAACTCTGTCAAATCCCTGGACACCACGATTGGCCGTAGACCTCAAAAACTCTGTAAAACGGGCCATCCACCGAACGCCTTGCACTTCCGCTCCAGAGGGCCCCGATTGGGCCGAAAAGAACTCCCTTTGCACATGCACTTCACTAGTCGGCGTCGGCGGAGAAGGAAAACCAGATGGGGCAGTCCTCATCTCTGTATCCACACGTGTTATAACGTTCGCGCCCACATGCGGTTCCCTTTCGTAGGGAGGCTCGACTGGTTGCGGTATCATCTGTTCAGAAGCCACTCCGGTTCTATCCACAGGCAACGTCATCTCCCCGGTATTCGGGTTCTCCATTGCAGAAGTCAACGACGATGTCGGTGGGGCTGAAGTGTCCTGCTGACGCAACACACCATTCGACAGCCCAGTTCCTTCGGTCACAGCTCCGTACGTGTTTCCTGTTGGTTGAGCGGAGTCGCCGTGTACTTGGGCGTACATAACCTATAAAAGCTGGTTGCGGTCGACGAAGGGCTTATGCAGTCGATGCGCCTTCCATTCACCGCGATCTAAGTTCTTTTCCACCAAAGCACATGTCCTTGCCTAGTTCAGGCTCTGAGCTTTTGCCAACTGTGCATGCTATACATTGGTATAAAAGCTGATTTGTGCTTATGCGGATTCGCAAGCTTGAAAGGCGATTGCACCGGCAGATTGCACTATGGCACAATCAAGTACACACGCATCTGACGGGGAGGATTAGGCATTTCTGCAGGGTTTTAGGGTTTGGGCCCAGCTTAGGGGCTTAGGGTTTAGCGTGTTTTTTGGTTTAGGTTTGAGGGCCCGGCCGTCTCGGACACACCAGGGGGGAGAAGGAGTTCCCAACAAAAAACTTTGAGAACCCTGCGGGGCCTGCAGCCCTACACTTAGCCCCTAAGCCCCAAACCCCAAGCCCTAAACCCCAAACCCTAAGCCCTAAACCCTAAGCCCTAAGCCCTAAACCCTAAGACCTACACTTAGCCCTAAGCCCGGATCACAAAGCTCTTTTAACACAACTGCCAAGCTCGACGGGGGAAAGGCCCTAAATCCGCGGGACCAGGCCCTGGACCCCGAACCCGAAGCCCCGACCCTTGAGGGGTTAGGGTTAAGAGTTTAGGGCTTTCGAGGCTTTAGGGTTTTTGAGGGTTTGGAGTTTTTGAGGGTTTAGGGTTCTTTGGGGGGTTTTTTCAGGTTTAGGTTTTAGGGTGTTTGAGGGTTTAGGGTTTAGGGCTTAGACCCTGATCAAGTTTGAGATCTCAGGTCCTGAAGATGCTCCAGGAGGCCTTCGTCCCCCCGAAGGACCAGTCGCTCTGGCACCCGGACCTCGCCAAAGCCACGCCCGCCAAGCTCTTCATGATGTTGGTGGACTATTCCAAGAACGAGAAGCTCGAGTAGCGTTTAGGGACGAGGGGTTGATGTAAGGGTTCTGCAAGGGGATCTATATGGGTTGAGGGCTAAGAGGCTTTGGGCTAGAGGGGTTCAGGATTGTTGGGTTTGGTGGACTTTGACTCTGCTCTCTTTCCAAGAAGATCAGGTCTGTAGTAACTTCGAGTTTCAGGGCTCAATGTCTTGAAGGCTTGGGCATAATTTGTGCTTTGTTGCTGCTTTGGGGGTATCATCCCCCCGCTCCTGGTAGCGACCATGGTAAGCCTCGCCCTCCAACCCTCCAGCCCAAAGCGCCCCAAAAAAGCGAAACCCCAGAGCCCTGGCCCGCGAACCCCAAGGCCCCCAAGACGGACGCCGAAGACCTCCCAAACCCAAGTAACCTCGGGCCAAAGACTTCTAGACACTCAAACCCGAAAGCCAAAGCATGCCAAAGCCTTATAAATCCTAACCCGGAGCTCCTAAGCTCTGCATGCCTTTTCTTGCTTTGACTTAACTGGGACTTTCCGAAAATTAGGGGACCTTAATTTTGGGGTCCTTATAATCAGGATCCTACTATTTAGGGTACTATATTAGGGTCCCCTATTTTCGGAAACCCCCAAACTGTGTGGCCCCCAGGAAGGGCGAGCCGGCGCCAGATCCCACCGATGGCGTGACTTGGCTCTCTGGTTCTTAGTAGGGAATGGGGGGAATGGGCTATTGGGACTAACTACTAAAGGGGACCTTAAGGGACTATCATAGGGATCCATTCCCCCATTCCCTACTAAGAACCAGGGACTTGGGATTTCGCGTGGAGGTCTACTGACAGGGTTCTTCTAGGCTCTAAAAGCCCGAAACCCTAAACCTTAGGACCTAAACTCTAAACGCTAAGCCTTAAAACCCTAAACCCTAAACTTTACAGCCCTGAACCCCAAACCTTAAAACCTTAACACCATAAAACCTTAAAACATCAAAGCATTAAAACCTTAAACCCTAAACCTCAAGCACGATTCCATCGGGCTTCAGGTTAAACTGGTCAGGGCTCCACAAGACTGATCTCCGTCGGGGTGCTCTGATGGGTTCTACTAGGATTCCACAAGGGTGCAAGAAAAAGGGGTGCTAGAGTGGTTGTGAGGGCTTTTGGATTTCGGGATGGGGGGTTTTGAGGGTTTGAGTTTAGAGTTTCCGGTTTTTTTGGCTTACTGGGGAATCAAGTTTGGGGTTTGGACTCTTTTGGAGTACTGACCATACAAAGGCGCAATGTGCCCAGAGATAAGGCACCCCAACGTCAACCTGCATCATTTGCAGGATTGTGAGGTCTTGCATCATGCACGAGAATGCAGAATCCCAGGCAATCCCTTCTTGCGTAGGAAGCTCGACCCCAGCGCTTCAGGTGATGTATGTCATCACGGAGGTGGCGCAGTACAGCCTGAAGGACTACTTTGCGCTGAAGAGGGAGAAGAACAAGCCCCTGTCACGCGAGTCCATCAAAGCCTGTGCGCGTGCCATCCTCCTCGTCGTGGCCGGCTTGCATGCCAAGGGCCTGGTCCACCTCGACCTAAAGCCCGAGAACCTCATGATGTTCCTGGGTCCTTGTTGGATAAAATTTTACATTTTTGCTATACTAAAAACCCAATAAGAATTAAAAATGATCATTGTTAAATAAAACCACAATAAGGATTAGAAATGATCATTTTTAATATGGCCCCAAAACAGGGAACCCAGGTTCAACGGCCGCCTGAAGCTCATCGACGTGGACGGCTGCGTCCCAATCGGCAGCGAAGTCTCCATCAACGACTCCTCCATCTCCTTCTCCCCGTGCTACTGCGCCCCCGAATGGGCCAGGTTCTTGACCGATGAGTCTCTAGGCTCCCCCTCAAAAAACGTCTTTTATCCCCCTTTTGTTCCTTGTGGGCCCCCTTCTTCACCGGCTAGTAGGAAGAAGGGTACTCTTTTTTTGCAGGGGCTACTGGGCCTAGGTCTGAGTCCAAGATCATTGCAAACGACAAGCTCGATGTGTGGAGCATTGGGATCACTCTCTGCGAGCTCGTGACGTCTCTTACCTCCAAAGTTGCCCCCCCCCCCTCCCTTGCGATGCCAGCTTTGCCAGATTGAGTTGCACCAAAGGGTCCGGAAACCTGCAACCCTAAACCCTAAACCCCCTTACGTAACCCAAATTCCGAAACTTTCTGCATCCTGAGAGTCGACACCCCTGGATCTTTCAAGGATGGGTGCGATCCCGAAGCCCATCTGTGCCTACAGTTAAAGCCGACCCGACACCCCCAAACGCCCTAAACACCCTACATAATTCCCCCCTCCCCCCCCATAAAAGCAGCCAGACAACCCTACAAAAGCTTTAGATGCTATGCTCCGTAAGCAGAAAGGTTGGATGCAATCTTGAAGCCCATGTATGGCAACTTCCTTCGCAACGGGCACTCCCACCGGGAAGCCGGCTTCCTGCTGCCGGGCCCTTCTTAGGCTTAGGGCTTTAGGGCTTTAGGGTTTCGGGTTTAGGGTTTTGGGCTTAGGGCTTTAGGGTTTAGGGTTTAGGGTTTTGGGTTTTGGGTTTAGGGTTTAGGGCTTAGGGTTTTAGCGGCCTTGAGGGTGGAGGGGCTTTGGGGTTTAGGGTTCTGGGTGTTGAGGCTTTGGGGCATTTAGACTTTTTTGGGCCTTCAGGGCTTTAGTTTAAGGCCTTCAGAGCCTCCAGGGTTAAGTTTAGGGTTAAGGGTTGAAGAGCTTAGGGACGGCGCCGCTTGGCGCGTCGGGTGCAGGGTTTAGGGTCTAGGGGCTTAGGGAGTTCAGCTCATGGTTGCGATAGCAAGGACAGCGTTTTTGCTTGTCGTGCACCCATACAACAGCAACTTAATTGAGTCCATAATAAGCCATATACTCTGAGACTCAAAATCCTTCAACAGATGCTACCACACCTCTTTGTAAACCAAACTTTTTACTATAGAACCTTCATGAGTTTTTGTCAAACCAATCCTAAAACCCCGCGCTGTAAACCACCAAAAACACCAAACACGACAACCCTGAAAAAAGCCTAGCCCCCGAAACCACAAGCGCCAAAGAAGGAAGCCTTGCAAAGGCGTAGGCTTTAGGGGTTTAGGGTCGATCCACAACCCTAAACCCTAAACCCTAAAGACTAAACCCTAAACCCTAAACCCTAAACTGTGTTACACCTCCAGAGACCCATCAAAAAGCCTAGGTTCATGGACTGGCTGGGCCATATCACCCGGGCGCCAGTCCCCAAGAGCATCGAACGCTTCGACAAGGATCCGGGATGGTTCAGGGTTTGGGGTTTAGGGTTTAGGGTTTGGGGTTGTTTCAAAAAACTTTTCCCGTTCTGATAGGGGCTTTTTTCGAGGGTGTTGTAATCTCAGGCTGTTTTTTGCATCGTTGGGGCTTCGGGGTTTACTTTCTTTGGGGCTCAGGGGGGGAGGGAAAACTGTCGCTGTTTCAGAAGGGTGTTGGGGTTGAGTGCTTTTTGTTTTTAAGTTTGTTTTTTAGAGGTTAAGGTTCTTCATGGGTTGACGGCTTGGGGCCTCGAGATTGCAGGACGCTTTTTTGGTACGGTTTGGGGTTTTAGGGTTTAGGGCTGCGCCCAGAGACCCTAAGACACAAGCCCTCCGCAGCGAGGATTTCCAGAAGCTCATCGTTGAGTCCCTCTTGGTTTGCGACTTCACGAAGAGGAAGTCTTTGGCCCAGTGCCTGTCCGACCCATACGTGGCTGGGAGCTGAAGTGGTAGGGGGTTTAGGCTGTTTTGGGTTCTGCAAAGGCTGTTGTTTTAGGTTCTGCAAGGGTTTGGGGTTAGGGGTGTTGGGGCTTGGTGTTTTGGGTTGCGGGTAAATACCACACCTTGCTAATACAGAGGCTTCGTGATATCAGTACAAGGTCGGCGCCATTTCTTTTCAACAAAGGGTTTCTGATATGGCGCTTTTATTTCGACGTCTTCTTTCAATTTTTATCTTGTTGCTTAGAATTACGGACTTCACAAGTGCAATTGCCTCAGCCCTAGCCCCTGTACACCCACACTTGCACAACTCTGTAAGAAGCCAAGGAATACGTGGCCTCTTCAAACCCCCCGGCAGCGTCTGAGTCCTAGCTCCCCGTGCAACCTAGGACCTCCAGGCCCCTGGCCGGGGGACACTTAGACTAAGTGAACGGATGAAGGAACCTGCCCAAGGCCAAGGCGAGTCTCCTCGAGGTTCTGCTGACGTAGGACAGTTTGGTTTGAACCATCTGAAACATGAGGGTTTGGGTGATGAGGGTGATCCTGCATGAGAGTCTAAACCCCAAACCCTGAACCCTGAACCCAAAACCTTAAACCCTGAACCCTGGACCCTAATCCCCCACGGCCCCTAGACCCTAAACCCTAGCAGCCTTTGAAACCCTTCACGATCCCTTCAAGATCCCTTCAAGACCCGAAATTCCTAAACCCGAAACCCTAAATCCCCAAATCCGGAACCCTAAACCCCATATTCCTAAACCCTGAACCCCTAAACCTTAAATCCTTAAACCCTAATCCCGAAGCCTAAACCCCTAAACCCCTCAGCCCTTTCAGAACTACCCCAGGTGGTGGAGACGGACAAGGGGTCCACGGGGCTTGAGGGCGGCGAGAAGGTGGTGCGACAGGCCGCTTGCAAGGTTTGGGTAAAAGAGTCGGGCTTCGAGGTACTTAGTAGGGTTTAGGGTTTAGGGTCTAGGATTCAGGGTTTAGGGTTCAGGGTGTAGTAGGGTTTAGGGTTTAGGGTCTAGGATTCAGGGTTTAGGTTTCAGAAGGGTTGGGGGTCTAGGATTCAGGGTTTAGGGTTCAGAAGGGTCTAGGGTCTAGGACTAGGATTCAGGGTTTAGAGTTCAGGGTCTAGGGTGTAGAGTCTAGGGTTCAGGGTTCAGGGTGCAGGGTTTAGGTTTCCGGGTTCAGGGTTCAGGGTTCAGGGTTTGCTTTAAATTCCGGGCGATGTGGAAAGCCTGTTGCAAAAATGGTTCAGCGTTTAGGGTTGGGGGTTGAGGGTTTCGGGGTTCGGGGTTTGGGGTTTTGGGGTTTGAGGGTTTATGTAGCTGATGCTTCAGGGATTCCTTCTAGGGTACAGGATCTGGCTGAGTGGGTGGAGCTCCAGCCTCAACAAGGTTCGGATCGGGGGCAAAATGTACCGTTCAAAGAAGGCTTAGAGTTGCTCCTATGGGTTCATGACGGCTTGTCTCACGTGGTGTGGGTAGCGTTCATGTGCAGGCGACAGTCTTCCTTCCCTAAATTCCTCAGTCCCCAAAAACCCTTCATCCAGCAGCCCGAATCCGCAGACACAAAGGCCCGAACACAGCAGTTTAGGGTTTAGGGTTTAGGGTTCAGCCGCCTAAACTCACCAAATCCCTGAGCCCAACAGCCGACAGGCTCGCCAGCGCTTCGAGGACACGTCAAGCAAGGCGCCTTTGTACAAGGGCACCTTGTGGAAGCTCAATGCCGACGGCAAGCCGGAGGACTCTACAGGGCGGTTTTTGTTTGTGCTTTTCTATTCCTTCCTTTGAACAAGTTTCGATCTTAAAGGCAAGCGAAGTAGCACAGCAAGGGAAGCAATAGGACACACAGGGCCAACCCTAATGCTTCCGGGTTTTAGGGTTTAGGGTCCATGCGTCAGGCTTTAGGACTTAGGACCATTGTATATGCCCTGTGTTTATCCCAAGAAGAGCAACAACAAAAGCGGAGGATGCCACGCACTGGCTCAAGCGAGACATGTGGGTCGCCTGCGACGGCTCCCTGTGCTACTTCAGCATCAAAGAGAACAAGCGCCTGGTGCTCTTGGATGGTATCAAGATGGCAGGCTTGACTTCGCTGCAAAGAAGCCGAAACTGTCATGGTCGCCTTCACATGGGGCCCATGAGTAGTTGCCAGTTGAAATCCCGAAATCCCTCGGCCCTACAAACCCTAAACGCTAAACCCTAAACCCTAACCTTGGTCAGGTGCCAAGGTCACCTCCCTGCCCAGCTCGGCACGCGACTTTGCTTTCCGTCTGGACTGCATCAACAGCGACGACCACGAAAAGGACATCACCATGTGCCTATGGGCTTTGGGCACAGGTTAAAGGAAGACATGGGCTAGCAAGCTTTGCGACAGTAGTCGTAATAATGATAGTACTGGTAACAATTGCATCA
Organism: Symbiodinium necroappetens; assembly: GCA_905231915.1. NCBI lineage: Eukaryota > Dinophyceae > Suessiales > Symbiodiniaceae > Symbiodinium > Symbiodinium necroappetens. The sequence continues at coordinate 2,323 of CAJNJA010000016.1, read as the reverse complement.
GCAAACGTGCTGAGTTGGTTACTGCTGCCTCTGGAAAACTCGATGTTTCTTTTTCGAGGGAGCTGAGCAATTGAGGTGCTTCTCCGCAGAGACCGATCAGGAGCATCAGAAGTGGCGTTCCTTGTTGTCGCAGGCGTTGGATTCTCCAAACCCAAGCCTAATCTGATCCCCTCTTGCTTAGACAGTCTCTATACGATGGGGTTTAGGGTACCGTGTGCCGCTCTCCACATCCGAAAGCTCCTGATCAACATACAATTCCTCAGGGTTCTGTTTAGGGTCTGGGGTTTTGGGGTTTGGGGTTTAGGGGTTCCCGTTTATAAACAGTTATACAGTTATACTATACAGGGCCCCAGCCCTGCGCTCTTCGCAGGCCAGCAACTTGGATGGCGCGATGCAGACGATGCGCCTGGGTGGCGCCGTGGCCGACGAGTTGAAGCAGTTCAGGCGCCCGGGATAACAAGAGATCTACCAGTGACATGCTACAGTATGTATAACAATATTCGCACAATCATAAAATGTATAATGTCAGAAGAGAATTTAACTTGATTCTCTAAGGGTTCTACAAGAATTCGTGGTTCCGGGAAATTCAGGGCTTTCGAGCTCAGCTCGGGGTTGAAGGCTCAGAGGCGGGGGTCAACCAGAGCCGTGTAAGGATCGTCCTTTGATGAGATGTCGCAGGGCTTTGGGGGGAAACGATTTAGGCCCCGGAACCCCTAAAACCCTAAAGCCCCCGCCCTGCGTCCTCCGAGCTGAGAAGGGAGAGTAGGGCTTTGGGGTCTCCGGATGGGGGACTGGGGTGAGCCCGAAAGCCCCAGAAGGCATCAGCCCAAAGGGCGCAAGCCCCAAAGCCCCCAAACAGGAATCATGGAACCTCTCATTGAGCCTTTGCAGAGCCTTGTAGAGAATCCTTCCCTGGTTCAGGCTCGCAGTGAAGAATCGCCGAATGAAGGTTGGCGAGGACACCAAGGACTGCGTGTACCCCTGGCGGGGGCCGGTGGTAGGGAGGACTCATCGGTTGAGGTCGAGAGGTTCAGGGGCTGAGGGTTTAGTCGTTTAAGGGCTTAGGGTTTTGGGGGTGTAGGGCTTAGGGTTTCGATGTTACGGGTTTAGGGTTTATAGAGCCCGACAGCTGTAACCAGTTTCGCCTCCCTACACCCCAACATAGCTGTTAACCGTTTGGGCCGGTTGGCAAAGTCAACTCGGAGAGCCCTGAAACTCTTGACCACGGATCCGTAACGTAAGGGGCCGTCTAATCCCTAAGCGGTAACCCTAACCAAGCACCGAAAACCCCTAGTAAATTTGAATCCCTATCGGTTCACTGCAGATCCTACTATGAAATGACAAATCTTAAGAGGCATTGCTCATTGCAGTGCTGTTGGCATCTCCGGAACCGAGGAGACTCCGAAACCTTTCTGTCTCTTAGTAGTTCTTCCCAAGCCCAAAGTGCACGAAGCCCTAAGCCCCTTGCCCATAAACTCGACTGTAGGACACTTTTTTCTTCTCATAGAATCCCTAAACCCTAAACCCCAAACCCCAAACCCTAAACCCTAAACCCCCAAGTCCTCGAGGACCAGTTTGCCCCGATCTTCAAGGCAAAGCTTTGGAAGGTAAAGGCCGAAGGCGACCGCAAGAAGGGAGAGGACTGGCCGCTCGGCAAACTAAGGGCCCCAGGCATTTTAGGGTTTAGGGTTTAGGGTCCTAAGCAACGGAACACATCAAAGTACATGTCTAAATGGCCTTGTCTATCAGGGGTTGGCCTTTTGGGGGTTGGGGTTTTGAGGTTTTTTGTTTAGGGGTTCATGGGCTAAGGGGCTGTCGGGCTTCTACCGTTGAAAAGAACAGATAAGACCTTCTTATCCCCATACGCGCCCTACTAACAAAAACCTTGCCCATTTAAAATGCCTCTACAACACTGCGAAATCCCGTAAACTCCTCTCCATGGCCTGAACAGGAGGCCAGATCACACCAAAAAACCCTTCACAACACGCCTGAAATTCCGATCCAAGGGACTCTTCGAGTTCCAAAAGTCGATTTGAAGCCCGAAACTCCTAAAAAACGCTACAATAAAACATCCCAGGGTTTAGGGTTTAGGGATCCCAAAGAAGCCCCTATAGCCTAAGCCTACGCCCTGAATCTCCGAAGGTTTGAGCGGGAGATGTGGATCGCCAAGAACGGCAGCCTGGTCTACTGGAGCAAGAAGGAAGACCGAGAGCTGGTGCACCTCGGGCCTTTCTGTGTTTTAGAGGTTTAAGGGTTGTTAGGGTTTTTAAGGGTTCCTGAGGGTTTTTTCCGGGTTTTTAGTGTTTTTTTAGGGTTTTTAGGG
>CAJNJA010000005.1:0-18464 GCA_905231915.1 Symbiodinium necroappetens | reverse complement strand
ATTATATTATATTATATTATATTTTTCGGAAGCTTAAGGAACAATCACGAACCCCAAAGGTTGAACATGAGTGCTGAAGGCCCTTGTGTGGAAGTTTGTCCACTAGGACATGCTGGTGGCTTGAATAATGGAAATCTCTGTGGTTGCGCTATGCTTGGGCGTCCTTCTGAACCTCAGTTACTCTCCAGGTTCTTGAGAGCGTAGTACCTTGAGGCTCCGTTAACTCAGTATGTCGACTTTGCATGCGTGGTAAACCCTGAAGCAATCCCCCAAATTGCATCCCCTGCTCACTGCGTCAAAACAATGCTCATGCAGAATCTAGGCGCCTTAGGTAGCACTGTATTCAGGAACCCCAAGGAAGAGTGTTACACGAATCATTCCTAGGCCAGAAAAAGCACCGTATAGTTTCCACACTGTGCAGTGCCTGTATGCTCGTAGTGACACGTTTCTATAGCTGAAGGTAGGGTAGCCAGAAAAAGCCCTTATAAAATCCTCGTGTTAGGCCTCCGAGGTTGCTTAGGGTTCAGAGGAGTTGAGACCATCCTTTTCGGGGCTTGGGGCTTTTTGTGTCTAGGGTTCAGGGTTGAAGGCATGGGGCTGCGGGTCTTTATTTTCTCACAGAAGGGTCTAGAGTTTGGCGTGTCAGGCTCAGGGCGCAGTGTTCAGGGCCTTGGTTTTTGAAGTTAGTATCTTAGGGGCTCAGTACCTTAGGCCAAAACAGGTTAACCTTTCAATTATGGTAGGATTATATAAACCCAAAAAGGTTATATAAACCCAAAAAGGCTAAAGGTTACCTACTCAGCTACTATGTTAGGGTTTGGGGATCAGGCCTGAAGCCCAAAACCCAACGTGATTCGCACTCGGGTTGATGCATAGGGACGCCGAAAACAGGAGCACACCTGACCAACTGAATGGGCCTTGATACGGTTAATGGTATAAATCCTGCATTACCCCATAATAAGGAATATAGACCATCATTCCATTAGTTTAGGGTCCTTGAGGTAATGCTAAGGATTTGTATCATCAACCGTGGTCCTGGTTTGGGGGAAGAGATGAAGCGTAAGGCCTTGGCCTGGGATCTAATGCCTCTTTGCTAAAGCCGCCACGTCGCCCTCAATTCCAGATGTCAGATCTGAAAATTAAGCCCAAAACCTTTAACCCTAAACATTCCGAACTTAGTACATAGGACCCAGGCCATGTACCCCAAGAACCCTGATGAAAATGAGCGCAACATGACGCTCCGAAATAGTACATACGCTGAGCCCTCCGTTGAAGACCCTGAAGAGACACTTACAGAACCCGAAACCCTGCATCTAGAGGGAACGGTTGAACCTTCTGGCCGGCGAACATGCAGTGGATGTTGTCCTGAAGTCAAAAACCGCTTTGACTCGAAACCCTGAGGACTCACTTCGCGAGGGCTTCGGGATGAAGGGTTTCGGGTTTAGGGCTTAGGGGTTTAGGGCTTTGAGGTTTAGGGCTTTGGGGTTTAGGGCTTTAGGGTTTAGGGCTTTGGGGTTTAGGGCTTTGGGGTTTAGGGCTTTGGGTTTTAGGGGGCTCCCGTCTAAGTCTAGAGTGTCTATTGACTCGAGAGCTTTAGGGATCCGGGCGCCGTGGACCCCAAGCACGGGTTTTCGTCTCGGGAGTCGCGCGAAGTCGGGGGGGTTCTTGCAATGGACAAGGCTGAAGATGCTCTGCTTCCTAGCACCCTGGCCGAAGGCTCTACAGTATGCTTATGATATGCCCTTAACCGAAACCCTAAACTCCCTGAAACCGTATGTTTATGATATGCCCCAAACCGAAACCCTAAACTCCCTGAAACCCTCAACATATGTTTAGGATATTCCCCTTAAACCGAAACCCTAAACTCCCTGAAGACCCTCAAAAAGGGCGGTCCTGGCCGTCTTGATGGATGACCGACTTCGTGCTGCCGCTGCTGATCCACATCACCGTGGCGGACTGAGCACACGATTTTTAGACGCCCCTCACCAACCCTAGAGACCCTTTTTGAGCAGGGACTGCAATGCACTAAGCCCTGAGTCCCTTCAGCCAAGCTCCAAAACCCTAAATCCTAATTCCTCAACCCAACAGAAACCTTAAACCCTAAACCTACTGAGCCCAATAGAAACCTCTATCCTAAAACTCCCCTCTCGATGATCGTAGATCTGACCCGCATCGAACATCCCAAACTCCGAGGGCCAGCTCTGAGTCGGGTCCTTCTTTTGACGTGTCTGCCCTTCAAGAAGCTTCTTGCTGCTCATGTAAGAATGAAACCTACGAGCAGACCGGAGCAGCACAAGGGATGTAGAAAGGCATGTGGGGTCTTTTATCACATCAGTTCAAGGTTTTTCAGAGTTGTGGTGAACCTTTCGGCGATTGCCAACATCCATAAACTGTACTTCGTACCGGTGGGTAGTTCTCTAAGTTATCCCAATGTAGAGAATTAGCCGGGAACTACACCAGCACCCTGCAAGGCGTCTTCGTACTGGGCTTCGCGCCAGCTTTCGAAGGTAGCCCCCGCAGTTCATCACGGGTAGAAGGAAAACCTGACTTCAGGGTGAAGGGTTTAAGGTTCAGGGTTTAAGGTTTAGGGACTTCAGGGCGGAGGGTTTAGGGTACAGTTTGCCGTAGAATGGCGCATAGGCAGAAATATCGAGCGATGGTGCAGTTTCGAGTGTATCGTAGTTTGACGATTCGCCGCTGGAGCCCGAACTGGAGGGCTTTTTTTTTCTTTTTCTCCCACCCCACGCCGTCTGAGCCGGCCAAACCGCCCAAACCTATTCTTCTTAGGGTTTAGCTCTAAACTCATTCCATGGTTTTCTTCTTTATTTCAAAGCTGCTCATGCAGTAAGAGCAGGGCGGGGCAGGGCAGTCTGGGGGCCAGAGAGGGCAAGGCGGGGGGTTTCGGGTGGTTACTTTGGGGACCAGTACTGGCGGGACGTGGTTTAGGGTTCATGCAGGGTTAGGGACTTCAGGGTGAAGGATTTCAAAAGCCAGAACGCGAACAGCCCGATGGACCACTTCATCCGCCGAGGCTTCGGTGTCAAGATCATGGAGGTACGTGCAGTTTGTTTTTTGGCTCGTTCCATAGGGTTTCCCTCCTATACTCAGCGTAAGATACCTAAACTCTACACCCTAGACCCTAAACCCCAAAACCCTAAACCCTAGACCCAAAACCCTAGACCCTAAAACCTAAACTCTAAACCATAAACCCTAAACCCTATACCCAAGACCACATAACAGCCTTAGGAAACTAAGCAGCGCAAGATGCCCAGAGGGGGTCCCGCTCCGGGAAATGCTCAACTGCTGAGTCTGCCGAGCCGGGCAGCGATCCAACGAAGGAATACGGTTTAGGGTTTGGGTTTTGGGGGTTTAGGGTTTAGGGGTTTAGGGCTTAGGGTTTTGGGGTTTAGGGCTTAGGGTTTATTCACAAGCCCGAAAAGCCATTAACATAGGTTCTTCACAGTAAAGCTCTTTACGACAAGTTGGGGAATTGGGGTCCAGGACTCCATGGGAAACTCTCACTGCTAAGAGCAAGGCCATAGTGTCGGTGGAATGTTGGCCATATAGGCTGACGGTCTCCCCGTGCCACAGTACTGTAGGGGCCTGCATAATTTACAATACTATTTTGGGGCGTTCCTTATTATAATTATTAGTATAACGGACCGCAAACCCTATTCTAATTCTTAAGGCCCCTATATTACTCTGGAACTTAAGGTTTTCACGAACCTTGGCCCCGGTTGCCTCGTCAGCAAGTCCCGCAGGCGTTGTGGCCGTGGAATAAAGCCTTGCTTAGTTGCTGAGTTCATAAGCACCAAAAAAGTGTACACTTTCAGCTCTATAAGGAGGGGTCCTTCATGTTATCCCAAAAAGATTAAAGTGTACTCATTCAGCCACTAAGCTTGCTGGCTGCCATGGGAGAAAGTGATGGCCGTTGGGCTCAGGCTTTCCGGGTCGGAGCTGTGGAGGTTTAGGCGTTTAGAAACGCTAAGCCCTAAACCCCCTAAACCCTAAGCCTTATAAGCCCTAAACTCCGAAGCCCTAAACCCCTAAACCCTAAAACCCTAAGCCCTAAACCCCTAAGCCCTAAACCCCGAAGCCCTAAGCCCAAAAAACTAGAAACCCCAAAGCCCCTTTTTTTGACACCGACTCTGTCAGGAACCGAAGTGGTGCAACTCCAGGATCACCTGGCCCTGGCAGGTGTCGGACCCTAAGCTCCAAACTCGACATCTTCATCTTTAGTTTTTAGGGGTTTTGGGGCTTTGGGGTTTAGGGGTTTGGGGTTCAGGGGTTTGGGGTTTAGGGGCTTGGGGTGTTCAGGGGTTTGGGGTTTAGGGGTTTAGGGGCTTTGGGTTGAGGGGTTTAGGGGCTTTGGGCTTGGGGGTTCAAGGGTTTGTGGGTTTAGGGCTCTTGGAGTCTTGGAGTGGGAGGAGGGGGGGGGGGAAGCAGGTCGATGCTCGGTTGTTTTTGTGGCGGTGGTTGGCAGATTTTACGTCCTGATCGCGATCCTAGCCCGAAGGTCCCAAATCGGAGCATCCGAAGCCGAAATAAAACATTCATGTCCCGACATCTTGAAGCCCAGGTCCAAGGCCTCAAAACCTCTCTCTCTCTCTCTCTCTCTCTCTCTCTCTCTCTCTCCAAACCCTAACCCTAAACCCTAAAACCCTAAAACCCCTAAAAACCCTAAAACCCTAACTCTTTTCATGCATGCTTTAACTTAAAACCTTTGACGCTCTACGCCCTCCCTGACACCAGGGCAGGGCACGTGCCATGGGGCATCGGACACAGGGACCCTAAACCTCAAATACCCTAAAACCCTAAAGCCCTCAACCCCTAAAGCCCTAAAGCCCTCAACCCCTAAAGCCCTCAACCCCTAAACCCTAAAACCCTAAAGCCCTCAACCCTAAAGCCCTGAACCCCTAAACCCTAAACAGGGCGGAACCCGGGGTTTCAAAGCCAAAGCCCCGGGTCGCCAGCTCGGAAGAGTTGTACTTCAAAAGGAACCTCAGCAAGAAGGGGGGGTTTAGGGTTTAGGGTTTAAGGTTTCGGGTCTGGGGTTTAGGGTTTAAGGTTCAGGGTTTGGGAGTTTGGGGTTTAAGGTTCAGGGTTTGGGGGTTTGGGAGTTTGGGGTTTAAGGTTTGGGGTTTATGGCTTAGGGTTTAGGGGTTTAGGGTTTGAGGTGTTTGGCCTTCAAGAGCCGTCATTATGCTGGCCTTCAATCATGGCTTTGGGGTCTGTTGTAGTCGAATTTCGGTATAGTGGTGAAGAAGGAATGGTATCGGCCGTCACTCAGGCATGATGGTACAGCTTCGACGGCAAACTCTGCGTGCGGAGGAGCCTGGCGACTGTAGATACTCCTGATCTAGATCGAGGCTTGCGGGTTTAGGCCAATCCAGCTTCCGGCTGCAATGCACAATGGGGTTTACCCAAACCCCCCAGAAGTAGGATAAACATTGATACCTCATAATTGGATCCACATGTAGGGCTTCTAATTAAGGGCGCGCCCGAATGCCTACTACAAAGCCTCCTCTAACAGTCTCGGAAGGTCACATGCCCGGAACACCCACTTCGTTGATTCAGACATCCAGCGGCAAGTCCGAAGGCCCAGGACAGGTGATCCGATAGACTCCGATAGTAGGGGTTAGGGATTTAGGGCTTTAGGGCTTTAGGGTTTAGGGGTTTAGGCTTTAGGGAGCAATCGTCTGTGGAATCTTCGGGAAATAGGGCCCAGTATTGGTGATCATATCATAGTGGCTGCATCTTGACGAAGATTGAACCCTCTCCCCTCAGGGCCTGCACCACCCAAGCGCAAGAAGCCCTGAAGCCTCAACCCCTGGCCCAGCTTAGAAGCCCCAGCAAGGCCCCAGCCGTAACGATCCCAACCCTGATCCACAAACCCAAACACATTCGCAAGACCAATCCCCAATCTCTGAGATGCGAGCTTCTTGAGGGTCCAATCCTCGTGTGGAAACTTCGTCCTGCTAAATTTAGGGGCTGAGTACCCTGGCCCAAAAAAGGTTAACCTTTCAATAGGCCCAAAAAGGTTAAAGGTTACCTACTGAGGTACTAAGTAAAAGGGCAGTGCCAAGCTGACATGTTAGGCAAGGTCATCCTCTGAAGAACTAGGCTGGCTTGTCAAGTCTGCCGAGTTTACGTTCCCTAAGACCTAAACCTAAACCCTAAACCCCAAACCCTAAACATTAAACTCCTCGTCCTAGCAGCCCTCGACCATTCATTTAGTTTTGTCCTCCTCTTCAGGGATGGGCTTGGGCTACAGAAGCAGACATCTCCCTTTGATCGGTGAACATTTGGGCCACGACCAAGCAAGGGGGTTTTGGGTTCGGGGTCCCTAAACCCCCAAACGACATGTGCGCAAGAGGTCCATGGGGCCAGCGGTTCAATCATTGGAAATGGCCGAAGCTGAGACATCTCATTGTAAACTGTAGTTCGGAATCGAACGCAACATGCAGCCGGATGTTGCACGGGGGCACGCCCACCTTTTTGCTGCGCTCTCGTCCTACTGTGAAGCAAGCGGCATGGTGGTGCTCTGCGAGCGTGTGGCAGGCAGTCTCGGAACAGGACACAAGATCCGAAGGACAGCGAAGACGTGGTTAGCTTTGGCTTATAGCCCTATTCCATTGCAAACCGTCATGTGAAGGGAAGGTTGCCTTCACACCTTCAATCTGCAGAGGTGAAGATAGCCTAGCCCAGACTGGGTTCTAGTTAAGGGAGTTAATTTAAGCTACAACAATAAGGAAACCATATTATTCACTATAGATCCCTATTATGGTAACTTCAATTAAATCCTTTAACAAGAACCCAGAAGACCACAAAAGTAGAGGAACTTCGAGTTTAGAGGACTCCATTCGGTCAAGATTTGCACACAGGCCTCTGAGGTCTTTGAACCGCAGCTCCAAGAAGTGCGCTCGCTAGGAACTTATGGGTAGGGTTCAGGGTTTAGGGTTTAGGGTTTTGGGTTTAGGGTAGGGGTTCGACTGCCCTTTCCCTTTCGAGGGGAGACAGTAGACTTAAACAGGGACTCAAAAAAAGAGGTTCGGACTATGACCAACCCTTCCGGCCCCTTAAAGTACCGCAGAACCGGGATCCTCCTTTGGTGGGCTGGGTTACGGTTTAGGGTTTAGGGTTTAGGGCTTAGGGTTTAGGGCTTAGGGCTTCGGGTTTAAGGCTTAGGGTTTGCGACCGGGGAGACAAGATCGAGGGTTTGTAATTAGGGGTTTCGGATGTGGGCTTGTGCAGCGGATCCTGGGGCCGCTGAGCTTGAACAAAAACAGCTCCGAACCCTAAACTCTGCGCAGACCCGAAGAACTGAAATCCGGTTCTGAGAATCTGATAGGCAGCCGGAAGCGAAGAGCCGACATTACAGAACAGCCTATTGTCAAGTTGAAGAAGCTGCCTCAAACGCTGGGGAGTAGCAACCTCAGGTGTGATTTATTCTTACCATATGTGTTTCCTCTTGTCCAAGCCCAACTCACAAGTCTGTGATGGAGTGGCCTAGGGCTTTTGTGTTGAGGCTTTTGGGTTTAGGGGTCTAGGGGTTTAGGGGTTTGGGGCTTTCGTGTTGAGGGTTTGTGGTTGTCTGTATCAGTGCTCAGGTTTACTGGTCGTCACTGCCCAGGTGGACGGCGCATGTGCGCTCATCCCACAAACAGTTCTGGTTCTGGGAGATCTGCATCAGCGAGACATGAACATCACAAATCCGTTGCTGCTGAAACGGACGGGAGCCTACTCGTTCGACTTGGGGTGTCGACTGATGCCCCAGGACGTCTTGAAGATGCCATTATAAACCTAAACCCTAAAATCCAACCCTGGCTTGTCCGTCAGCTTCTGTCAGGCAGTCCTGCAGGATTCGAAATGTCGGTTGCAGGTTGCCACGAAAACTTCATCTGCTTGACCCGAGAAGGCATCGCTGATGTTGCTTGCAGTTGCTAGGCTCACAGGGTCCTTATTTTGGCAACTATTTTCTTGGTTGCTGAGTTTCATAAGCAGAAAAAGTTGTAGACTTTCAGTCCTATAAGGGATCATATTATCCCAAAAAGTTTAAAGTGTAGTAATTCAGCAACGAGAAACCAGGTTGGGGTTTCGACTGGCAGGCCCGATGAGGCTTGCCATGGCAAGAAGGCTTCGGCTCGGGGTTTGGGGTTTTGATATTTGGTTTAGGGCTTTGCGGTTGTGGAGTTTGTGAGTGAGGGATAATTCTCCTAAATCCTAAGCCTCGAAGCCCTAAACCCTAAACCGTGAAGGGTCGTGGGGGAAACCCTGAAGGGTTTTGGGGCTCAGGGCGCTGATCGCTGTTAGGGTCTTTGAAGGGCGTGCTCCTGGTTTTGCGACATCATCACTGCCATGAACATCGGCTCGGTGCGTACGGTATCTCTGGTGGAAAGAAAGAAGGGGGCAGGGGAGCGGGCTATGTTTGGGATTCCGTAATAAAACCGTTAAGTAACTGAAGTCCGACTTCCTAATGCAATCCCTTGGTATGAACGCTCTCGTGCTTCACATGAACCTAAAAATTCAAAGACGAACTCTGCTTCTACTACTACATATAGGTTCAGCACAGACTCACTTTGAAGCTAGGAGCTGTCCCGGTGTGTAAACTCCACGAGCACTACCATATCGCAGAGCTGCGTTGAGATTGTGCTGCCTACCTGCTGGGCTCTTGTTAGGGGGCTGAATTTAAGTTACCATAACAAAAGAAACCATATTATTTTCTATAGATCCCCATTGTGGTAACTTAAACAAAATCCCGTATATTGGCGGCTCTTTGCTTAAAGCGTACTGAAGGAGCCTTAATAATTAGAATAAGGTTTTGGGGTGTATTATACAATAACTATAATAAGGAACCTCCCAAAGCCCTATTCTAATTATTAAGGCCCCTACATTAAGCTCACTCTGCACTTGAAAACCTGTAGCCCAAAAAGCTGAATCAACCTGCGAAGCTTGTAGCACTCTCAGAAAGGTGTGATAGCGGCAACCCGACGAGGTAAGGCATTTGTGCCCATGTGTCATGCAATATGTCTTGTGCATTCTGTGCAAGGAAGAGAGGGAATTCCTGAGAAACGGCACAAGCAGGAGGACCCAGACAGCATTGGGGAGGCACCTGGAAACGGTCTATGCCATGGAAACCTCGACAGGAGAATTCCCTCCCTTCGAATTGCCTGGTGCGGATGGCGTTCGCAGGCAGCTATATCGCAGTGGCAAATGGGAACTTTCCCCATGGGCCTTTTTCGAATCCATCGCAATGTCATGGCTTCCGACTGGAGGATTCAGCACCTCTAAGCGAAGATCCCAAGCCGTAAGGTCTTTGTGAACATGATCCTGCGTCGAAGCGGCCCACTGGGCGATCGGGCGAAGGATCCATGCCAGCAATGATCTACATTCGAAGGCCGCAGCCGTGCCAGCCAGTGATCAGCAAGAGATGCAACTAGTCTACATAACTTCAGAGTCAATTCAATCACTACTTCTGTGGCCCTGCAAGCTAGAAAGGAACAAACCGGCACACCTTACATCCACTGAGGGTTTGTTTGCAGCGTCGACGTCTCGCATGTGTGTACGCATACTGTGCACCGAAATCACCGGGTAACTTCCCCCAACACGCCTGAAGCGAAACCGCACAAGCTGTGCAGAATGCCAGTTGAAAGGGCTTGTGACTCGGAGGCTCGTCAGTCCGAGTCGGTCTCCTACCGTTTCTCTCAGAGACATCAGTCCCGTCGATATCAGGAGCATGCATCCGGATGACAATCACCAGTATCAGCGTCAGCATATTCATCTCCAGCCTCGCCACATGAATCAGCATCATCTTTGCATTCAGGTCCACCTACAGTACAACGGAGCCACTGCGGCCGAAACCAGCAGCAGCTCCGCAACCCGACACCAGCAAAGGCAGCAGCACTGCTACCGCCACCGCTGCGGCAATAGGGACGGGCATTTCTATTGTAAGGGGCTTGTTCTTTGATGACTGTAAGCATGGGCATTGTCCTCCGTATCTCTTCGTTTGCCTCTTGTTCTACCATCGGCACCGCACCGCCCTGGCCACAGGACTCACCACCATCATCGTTAACAGCATCACACAGCAAACCAAGACACATTGGTCACTGCCACGCCTGATGTTCATTACCACCATCCCCGTACACCTGAACCCTACAGAACTGATCAGACGGCGCGCACGGCACGGCAGATTACGCCAGCTTCGGTGAAAGGCATCCACGGTAATGATGGTAGCTGGGCCTTAAAGAGTAGTCTTCGGGTGGATATCATCTGCGGAAATTTTGGGTCGTGGTGGTTCTTCCTTAAGGGTGTCAAGCTCAGTTCAAGTTTCTGTTGGAGAACCTGCGACCATCCTCAAGCAGAGTGGCGCCTTGTACTGAAAGATTGCTCTGAGAAGCCTGTGCCGGGTTTCTCGCAGCTCGATGGTCCCTCAAAGGGGGTTTGGTTTAATAGGCCCCAAGGTAGGGAAGCCGAAGTTGAAGAAACCACGTGGTTCTATGCTCAGCACAGAGGGCATCACGTCGGGCGCGCGCGCAAGCCAGATAAAGAGCAGCAGTGCGCAGTCTTTCTGGTTGCTGTCATGGTAAAAGACTGTTGTGAAAGATACACATACACCGCCATGGTGCACTGGCTCAGAACGATCTACGAATCCTCATGCAGGTATGCGCAAATAAATACATAGACACATACAAAAATATGCATACGCATAGATATACATATACATTTACACATACACATACATGTACATACATACATTGTTTCGAAGCAAGTGATTGTACACATGCGCCTCACATATGCTGCTTCTTGTGTTTCTGCTGCCTTAGGGATGCAGTGCGCAGTCTGCTCTTCCGCAAGCTCGCATGAGCTCGGCAGCCGTAGAGCACCGACATCAATTTGCAGCCATTTCGCCGCTTCGATACGCAGACGTGCACGACCTTTCAACAAGGCCAAATTCGAGTTCAAACCATGGGCGTAGCAAAAGGGGCTTTTTAGACTTTCGACTCCATTCTGAGCAACTCAGACAAAGGCTCACCGAACTCGCTTCTGGTACCATGGGCGCTGGGCTGCCCAAAAAAGATGCATGTGGACCGGGCCAGGAAAGCTCCAACGGGAAGGGGTTTCTTACCGAGTTTCAAAACAGTGTCCAAGGTTTCATGAAGGTGCTCTCAGGTTTTAGAAGGCTTTTATACAGTTCTGCCCGCGGTTTGCGTTCGGGTTTACACCCTAAGCCCAAAAAAACCCTAAACCCTGAAGGTGTTTATGGCTGCTTTAAGAATGGAGGCTTTTGGGCTTCGCGCTCGGAGGACTCCTACCGCTTGTGGGGCTAGGGTTTCGGCTTTGAGGGGCTTTGGGTTTGGTTTAAGAGGGCTTTAAGGCTTAGGGTTTGGGGGTTGGGGTTTAGGGTTTTGAGGAGCTCGAGATTTCGGATTGAAGGGGTAGTGCTGTCAGGATTGGTGGTTTGGTTGCTTGGGATAGCTTAGACCAGGCGCTGATTCGCGCTAGCATCTAGGCTTTGTGGTTTCAGGAGGCAAGAGTTCTTGAATAAAGCTTAGGGTGAAGGGGCGAGGTGTAACGTTAAAGTTGACATGCAACCACCGGGGTCGCAAAGAAGAACGAGCACTGGGATGCGGCGGGCTGGAATGTCCTAAACTTTCAAAACAATGAGAGGTTGATGATGTCCCCCGAAACCCCTAAACCCTAAAACCCCCAAACCCCACTCTAAGGGGGGGTATCAACGCATCTTCTACTCGGAGCTCCCAGGCTACTCCACATGACGGGGCAGAGCCTTCAGCTTTGAAGCAACAGGCGACGGATTCGGTTCACTTCTCGTTCATGATGGTCCTGGTTGGGTCACCTGAGTCAACCACCGGTCATAAAAACCCTCAAAAACCCACACTACAGGTTATCGTCGTTACTTGGAAGATAAGGGTGCAAGCCTTGTACACATGAAAATACACGTACATGTCGATGCATCAACCTATGTGCTTATCTGTCTGTTTGTCTGTCCGTCTGTCTGTCTGTGTCTGTCTGTGTGTCTGTCAGTCTCTGTCTCTGTCCCTCCGTCTGCCCGCCTGGCTGGCTGGCTGGCTGGCTGTCTGTCTGTGTATATATATATATATACATACACGCATACACTTACATACACAGATACATATCCGTATAGACATGTCATACATTTTCTTTTAGAAACCCTTGGTCGAAAAGCTTGACGCTGTCGCGCCCTGCACGCTGCAGTAACAGGGCTCCAGGTTGCAGGGCTTAACATGTGGGTAGCTCTTTGAAGGAGGGTCCCTGTCTAGGTCCCAAAGAAAGTACGGGACCCTTAGTTTTTGAGCCCTAGAAAAGGAACCCTAATTTAGAGAACTGCCCATGCAACAGAGTCGTGGAACCCAAGCAACATTTGACAGGGGCCGGTAGAAGCCCGGTTTCGTGCATAGAGACCAAGGTCATCTAGCAGGCCCATCCCAGAGCAAGCGAATTTGTGATGGCACACCACAAACCTGCCCGTCGTCTTATAGCAACTCCTAAACTTTATCTGGCTTTGCCAGCAGACCACAAAAAGCAGGAAGAGACCACCCTTTTGCGGAAACACTAGATTCGATTTAGGCTTTTTATATCTGTGCATGTTGTTTCTGTAGGTCCCTGCCTGTGGGTTCCTGTGAATGGAGGACTCAGGGGGTGTTTGCGGATTGCGTCCCAGGCTCCCAGAGAACCGCAATACCCCTTAATTAAGGAATATACCTTAAATTAGGGGCCTTAATATTATTATTTAAGGTATATTCCTTAATTAAAGGGTATTGGGTTCTCTGGGCTGCTTCTTTGCCAGACGTTTCCGCAAGCTCTAGCCCTTCGGCTGCTAGCTGACTGCGCTGGGACTCTAGCTAAAACCGGCAGTCTCCATTCTAGTTCCGTTTTTTGGTCTAACCAATTATACTTGGGATCCTGTAAAGTAACCCCCCCAAAAAGACCTGCAATGGCGACTGTAGGTACTATGTGAACAAAACTGGGCTGGAACACCCAGAATCCGAGAAACTAATGCAGAAAGTCGGGACTGTTCGTGTGTACAAAGAATTCCTGCTACAAACGACCATTTTGTGCATACGTGTCAGAGCTTGGAAGGTAGCTCGGCATGCAGTTTGCACAACAACTCTATACGAGGGCGCTGTAACATGTTATAAACCCTAAACCCTAAACCAAGGCTTCTATACGGCCTCTAAAAGGATTAACGTGTTCGTGCTTTCTTCTCAAGTGTTTCGCCACCACTCGTTGCATGAACTGTTTTTCTTCGGGGCTGAGTCTCCTGACCCCTAAAAAACGGTAACCAACTGCAAAGGCTCGGGGCTCCCTACTAAAGTCATTATCATTATGATGTTTATTTCCATGATCGATACTGTTATCACTGTTACTATTGTTATTATTGTTGCTGGTATTATTGCTTTTGATGATTACTAGTCTTATCATTATTGTAACTGCTAGTTTGCGACAAGACACTGAACCGAAGAGCCACACCTATCGAATCTGCTTCCTCAAGCCTGACCCTTGTCAAAAGGACTATGTGGGTCTATGGCAGCTCTTTGCTTGGAGCCCTGTGCCAAACCGCACAACTGCACGCCATGAGCCTTAAGCCTTAAACCCCAAACGGGCATTTTTCAGAAGACAGGGGGCCGTTTATGGTTTTGAGTTTTGGATTTACGATTTTAGCAATACGGTTGCTGATATAACGGCCATAGAAAGGAATGTACCATGATTCCCTTAGTTTAAGGTCCTTAAGGTCATGCAGAGGATTTATATCATCAACCATATCCGGACAAGAGGTGCTCACTTTTCCTGAATCGCCGAACTGCGGTTCTCACACCTTCAACCGAGATTCGCCCGAAGCAGTGCCCCGAACCTCAAATCGTAAAGCCCTTGCGACAGGTACGATGCCACTCTTAATCCTAGGATCCTGAATATAAGCATCCCAAGAAGACGCATCCCCATTTTCAAAAGCTTCGCTGCAACCCTTTGTAGCCCACTCTGAGCATTTTATCAAACCCCTTGGGAGACCGCTGGAAAACACCATACAACAAAACAAAGAACACAACTCTCCGATCTGCTTCAGAAAGGCCAGTTGGGTTCTTGGCTTTCTCGAGCATGATTTGAGTGGGCTGGTCGTTGGGATACCTGACTCAGTGGTTTTTGGATGGTTTGACGCTGTTGGGCTTTTGGGGCAGGGTTTAGGGGGCTTGCAAGCATGGACCCCGGTCTGTGGGTATAATAGTACGATAAGTGTATGGGGCTTATAAGGGGAGCCAGCAATTCAGAATAGGGCTTTGAGGTATAGTACTACGATGGCCACATTGGGATTATGATTTGAGGGTGACGATCAGGGCTTATGGCCTCAGGGTTTGCGGTTCAGCATTTGCTGCATTGCAGAGTTGACAATGGTGCCTCCACTTGGGTGCTTCCGGACTAGGGCGCCACGCTGCAGCACTTTGGGGCTAAGGGATCATTAAGGCTTTTTGGAGTGCAGAATGGGCCCAAAGAAAGCTTCCAAAAGAAACCAAAACAACATGCTAAGGCCCAAAGAAAGAAAGCGTATACCGTCTACCGACATTTTAGCAAAGGCCCAGCAAAGTCAAGCAACGTTCAGCACACCAAGTCCAATAAGAGACAGCTCCAAGATATCAGTTTCCTACAGTTGATGATATAAACCCTGCATTACTCATAATATGGAATATACCATAATTCCCCGTAGTTTAGGGTCCTTAAGGTAATGTAGGATGTATATCATCAACACTGGGGGCTGAAGAGTATCCTAGCCCCAGAGAGGGTTAAATTATGGTACTTGGAGGTTCATGGTTAGTTATAAGTGGAGTTATACGTCCCCTAATATAGGTTATAGCTATAGTTACCCAACTTTTCACCCTACTTATAACTAACCATGAACCTCCAAGTAGGATTGTATAAACCCCCAAAACAAGTTAGAGGCGACCTACGCAGTCCCTGAGGTTCAGGGCTTAGGGTTGAAACAGCCCCAAAAATCCCTAAACACCCCTTAAAATCCGGCATCCCCCCTTCCTAAACCCTAAACTTAGGGGCTGAGCACCCTAGCCCAAAAAAAGGTGAACCTTTCAATTATGGTAGGATTATATAAGCCCAAAAAGGTTAAAGGTTACCTACTCAGCTACGAAGTAAACTCTAAACCCTAAACCCGAAGACCCCTAAGCCCTTCCAATTAAGGTAGGATTATATAAGCCTAAATAAAAGTACCTCCAAGTAAGGGTCCATATTCGGGGCCCATACTTCTAACCTTAGATAAACCCTAAACCGTTAAACCCTCAACCCCTTTAAACCCCTAAACCCTTTTAAACCGTAAACCCTAAACCCTTTTAAACTCTAAAAGCTCCAAGATGCAGCTCCAAGATTTCTCCGCAGAGCTGGATGCACTCCTCGTACCTGCAGGACCTCGGCTCTGAAGCAGGGCGGTTTAGGGTCTTTTGGGGATTTTTTAATGGGGGGATTTAGGGGCTTCGGGTCTTTTGAGGGTTTTTTTTTGGGGGGATTTAGGGGCTTCGGGGTTTAGGGATTTTTGTGGGATTTAGGGGCTTAGGGGTTTAAAGATTTTTGGGATTTAGGAGATTTCGGGGTGTAGGGGTCTTAGGGTCTTAGGGTCTTAGGGGGCTTGGGGATTTTAGGATCTTAGGGCTTCGGGGTTAGGGTCTTAGGGCTTTCGGGGTCTTAGGGCTTGGGGGTTAGGGTCGTAGGGTCTTGGGGTTTGAGGGTCTGAAGGTCTTGGAAAGATAGTCTTCAGGGTTAGGGCTTAACGCGAGGGTTTTAGGTAGTTTAGGGCCGACTATAAATAACCCTCTCTTAACCCCATAATGAGACAGTGCAAATGAAGAGGAAACACGCAGCGGTGCTGGTTGTTTTGGGCTTACCTCTCAAGAAGGCATAACAAAGCGAGGACACCCAGGGGCAAGCAATTCTACATAGCAAACGCCACAGCAAGCAGGCAGCAGAGGCTGGAAACTAAACCCCCAAATTCCGTAAACATAAATCCGAAACTCATGAACCACAAACTGCTAAACCCTAAACCCCTAAACCCTAAACCGCTGCCATGGCCTTAAGGTTGGCTCACAAGGGGGAGGGCATGTAAATTTCAGGCTTACGGTGCGAGGTTTAGAAGTATGTGAGTTTGGGAAAACACTCTGGCAGGAAGCTCCATATGCAATTTAGACCTGAATAAAATAAAATAGGATTTAGCAGACACAGAGCCACATGACATCAGAGATCATGTTTCTACTAAGTACTGAAATTTCAGACTGAACAATCCATCAGATGTTAGCCACAGATTCCCAATCTTAAAGAAACTACAGGTGGGGAGTTTAGGGTATATAGGGCTTCTATAAGGCTTCTATAAGGTATATAAACCTTCTATAAGGCTCCTATAAGGATAACTGCCCACCTGAAAATGTCCTCCCCGACCTGAACATTCCGGGTTCGTCCTGAAGGGCCAGAAGCAACACAACAGGGCCTTTGACATTAGACTGATTTGGCGGTTCCTTATCATTACTATGATTATTGTCATTATTGTTATTGTTGTTGTTATAGTATAATGGGTCCCAAAAACCCTAGTCTAACTACTAAGGCCCCTATATTGGGCTTTCGAGGCTCAAGGAACCCTAAGGGGATAGTAATTGGTGCCTGGCGACCCTGTATGAGCCCGAGGCAAGGAAGGGTAGCAATAGCCCAACACGACATGAAACGTCGGTACACGCGCAACATGGAAAACCCTCGTTTCTTATTCCAATGTCTTCTCCGAGCATCTTCTGTGCCTCCAAAGCCTTGTGATACCTCGGTTCAAAGTCAGATACTTGGAGGTTCGTGGGTAGTTATAAGTGGAGTTAGAAGTCTCCTAATATAGGTTATAACTATAGTTACCCTACTTATAACCCTACATATAACTAACCATGAACCTCCAAGTAAGCGTTGAGCAGGTGCCCTGATCCAACAGCTTCGCCATGCAGCTCAACAGCTCTTGCAGGTCGGAGAAACCTATATCCAAGCCACATCTCACAAGTTCACTAACAGCTTCAAGTTACGCTACAATGTACTCTACAGAAGTCACTTTTACTTCAAACCCGAAGTCCTAACCCCCCCCATAATCGGCTGCCATGGCTGCATTTCCTTAAGATCGAGCTGTTCCTGCGTGGCTGGGTCGTAGAGAGGCGACATAGATGGGCTGCGCCAACCTCTCGGCTCGGTCTTCTGGGTTTTGATGGCTTTTTTTGGTGTGGGTTTGGAGTTTAGGGTTTAGGGTTTGGGGTTTAGGGGTTAGGGTTCGTAGGCTTTATAAGGTTTAGGGTTAAGGGTTTATGGGGTTTTAGGGTTTAAGATTTAGGGAAAAGGGTTGTGTGGGTTTGGGGTCACTGGGCACATGCCCCGATGTTATGTTTGAAAGTTGTCTGACTATGGCCTGGCGCCTGTTGACATCCTCGAACACCGACTCTCCCAAGAAGCAGCAGCCAAAATCTACTCCCCGAAACCCGGTGGAGGAGTAGGGCCTCCATGTCTCTCACAGCCTCAGGGTCCCATGATGATATCCTAAACTCAGAATCTGAAAGACTGCTCCACTTCACGGCTGGGCATCCCAGCCCAAAAAGGGCTAAGCCTTTCAAGATGATGATAAGATTACATAAGCTCAAAAGGAAGGGTTAAAGAGTCAAAGGTTCCTTAGTTGCTGAGTTCCTAAGCACAAAAAAGTGTACGAGGGCGTTATGAGTTGGATATTTCGCTGTTGCTGTCAGCTGATTATGGAAGTGAACACAAGCTTTTTGCGGTTCCCGCCTTTGACTGACGACCAAACCAGCACGCCCCGTTGTGGCAGGGTGGGGTATTACCTCAACCTCATGCATGCCTGTGTTGTTATCTGGGGGTTGCTGTTAAACTGCTAAGCCTGGCATCAGCCGTAAACCCTAGGCCCTAAACCCTAAATAAGGTGTTTTCTGACTCTTTCGCCCTCTAAACCTAACTCGTGGCCCTCCGTGCTGCGTTTTCATGACCCCTAACGTCTGAGCCCAAGCCGCCCAAATCGAAGCACCCGCCCGAAAGAGAACCCCAACTGAAACGCAGCTTTCTTTGTGAAGCCCATTAAGAATATCTCTGGAGTCGGGCTGAGTCGAGTTGGATTTAGGCAAGTATTATATTGTAAAACCCTAAACCCTAAACCCTAGTGACAAGAGCGAGAAACACAAATTCGACGATTTTATTGCGATGTTTGAAGACCCTAAACCCAAAAAGGCTCAAAGTGTACTCATTCAGCTACTAAGGTTACCCATTCAACCCCCCAAGGCCAGCAACTTACCTCCAGTCCTGGTTCTGTGTTAAGCCATCAGCCTACCACCTTTTTTTTGCATCTGGCTTGCAGCGACTCAACCAGGCGCACCGAAGCCAACAGCTTTAAGCTAGAAGCCTTCGGACTC